>VYXC01010746.1:424594-452347 GCA_013397175.1 Platysteira castanea | reverse complement strand
CCCACTTACACAAAGAGACGTACAAGCTCTTCGCTGTTTGTGACTCATCGTTTGGTGTATGCTTTCCACTCAGGAGTTTCAGCAGGTTATCGGAAAAATCCTGTACCAGGGTGTGTGGGGGGTGGTGCCTCCACAAAGTTAACATTCCCCTTAGAAGAGGAGAGCTTTAAGAACTGAGCACGCTGCGTGTCTGTGCATACTACTGCAGAGAACGAGAAGTCTGCGGGTGTGTACCATAGGCAGAGGAGAAGCAGTAACTTTTGCTGTGCCGTGCGTACGTAGCGTGTCCAGCATTGAGCAGCGAGGATGCTCCGCAGCAGAGAAACCCTCGGCGCACCTGGACTCAGCCCTTCATGCGTAACTGCACTGTCCAGCAGCAGTCATTCTTCAGCTCTGAGAGCGACCCTCTGTATCCTTTTCTTTCTTTCACTCTTTTAAAATCGAGGAAGAGGAAATTTACAGATCCATGGGTTATTCCCACTGAAGCTTTCCACTGTGGGTTTTCTTTTTGCTGTTTCCTTTTGACATATTTATCTTTCCTTTAATAAATATATATGTTTTGTTTCGATTTTTCTTTTTTTTTTTGTCGAGAAACAGCACTTTCCACTAGATGGAGACAGGACACTGGATCACTTTGTCCTCCAGGAGGACACTGACAATCAGGAACACAAAATAAAGCCCAAACATGAGGAAACCCAGGATTTTATTCATCCTCCACTTGCAGGAAGCAATGGAGAGGATGACAAAGAGCAGCATGATGAAGAGGAGGACAATCGCACAGAACAGGCCATTGCTGCTGACTGTCACCGGGGCAAAGCTGTTAACCACAGCATACAGGAGCCATGGAAGAGGAAGGCTGTTAAGAAACAGAAAAATTAATTTAAAACGTTGCGGAAGTCCAGAAGGGAGCACTAGGAAGTTTCTGGAGACAATTCAAAACACAACCAAAGGCTTCCTGCATAAAGTGAGGCAGGAGGAGTCTCAACTCTTCTAGTATTTGCATAAATATAAATTGTAAGCTTTCTCATGGTTCTTGGGGAGAACATATGGGGTTTTTGCCCCCTACTCTTCCACCAATTATACTGGTAAATTGTATTTTCCTTGGCTGGCAAATCACCTGGCATCCTGTCTGTGAAGAGGAAAATCCCTTTCATTTCTAGATTTCACACCATCTGCAGAAGAAGCTATTTGCACTCTTTCCAAGAGCCTGCCTGACAGGAGGGTGGGTTGCATAAAAACATGTCCTTGCCATGAAGAACCAGCACTCTGCAAGGCACTGCCAGCAAAATTTGGCCCTTAAATATCTTTGTCCACATTTACTGTATAAACCTCTGTTAAACTATGAACTTCAATTGAACTTCAGCTTAATTTCTATTTCTGTGTTTGCTGTCATTGCATTTCTCGTCTCTCACGCCACAGAAGGAGACAATATCCCTCTGCAAGATGTCAAGCTGAAATAAATATTTAAGACACTGATTGGAGCTTAGCAGGCTTAGAAAGCATGAAGTGAGTTGTCAGAAGCTCACAACATTAAAACTTTGAATAAGCAGCTCAGGAGAGAATAATTTATTACAGCTGCAGTACCAACTACACCAGTCTACAGCTCAGCTGTGCCATTTCTGTTGTAAATGTAGCAGACTGGTGCAGGACAAAACCATTCCCACTAGCAGGAAGACTAAACATATTTTAAAAAGTAAGAAAGCACTGCAAAAGAGAAAGAATTTTGTAATGCACACTCTGTATTCCAAGTTGGAAGACATGATTTTCATATATTTTACAGGTTTGCTGCATATAGGTGTTTCAGAGACTTCATGCTTCTGGATTAATAGAAAAGAGAAGTGGCCAAGTTTTCCTGTGATATCTAAAGGTACTGCCATTACCTAACAGATGAAGTAAAAAAGGTATTTACTATCCATCCTAACTTCAGTATCCTTTTTTGTACCTTTGTGCAGTTGCTAGTATATTTTCAGCTGTGAAAACCACGATCTCTTCTACAACCAGGCTGTTTGGCACTGTGACTATAACTAGACCTGTTCTTTTGTTTGTGAGTGATAGCAAGAAACAACCAAAGATGGAGAAATTGAAAGTATGGACATGATTCTCAGTACCTCCATCCTGTGTTGAAGATGGGAATGTGGGAACAAAGACAGAATTTATCTCTGTATTTTCGCCACATTTTTGAAACACTGAGGCATAGATTGCACTGTTTCTGAACCTAATCTACCTTGGTCTCAAAAGATCAAAAAAGAATTTGAATTACAACATCATGCCACAAATCATTACCCTAGAGCTGCCTTGAAGCAGTGAAGTGTAAATAGAAAACTTCTGCACAATCTCATGTGGCTTCACATTGTCAGAGCTATAAAAAGGGTGCTTTTTGTTAACAGAGAATTGGTTTGTAATTTGGGATTTGTCAGGTATAGAAAAAAAAATTAATCACATGTCAACAGCAGCCTAATTGAGTTACACAAAACAATGACTATCTGTTGTTATTACAGCAAACATGTTGAATAGTGCAGAGGCAATGAATTGTTCCTGATCATCATTTGTAAAGAAAGCTCTAGTATCAGCACAATGAGCAGTAGCAGAAAGCAAACAGCAACCTCACAAAAGCATAAAAAGCTTTGAAATTCCTTTTCGGAACAATGCTCCTGCACAATTTTAAACTGCAATTCACTTGCCTAGGCCTCTCTGTAATATAACAAAGCAAGGATTAGGCAACAAATTTATAACATTTCTTCATGCAGGTATATATAAACTTCAGAGCATTTGCCACAGTAACATCCGCTGCATATTGGCATCACCCTCCTTTTTAAACATTGCTGCTTGTGGGCAATACCACAGCAACGCGCTAAGAACAAAAGACTTGTTTAGAACAGACACAATTTTCTTGGTGTAGAACTTACCCCACTGTGATGTCAAATATGTTGCTTCCAACGGAACTGGATACAGCCATGTCCCCCAGACCTTTGCGTGCTACAATAACACTGGTAATAAGGTCAGGAATGGATGTGCCAGCAGCTAGAATAGTCAATCCCATGATTTCTTCAGTAATACCAATGGTCTCTCCAACCTAGAAGGGTTTAAACAAAAACAAAAACAAAAACAAGTGTCCTGCAGTGAAGAAATGTTTTCAGCTGTCCTGGACTTGCCCACTAGCTTGGAGAATATCAGGCGAGATCAGAGAAATACCAGTTTTCACAGATTTCCCCATGTATCAGGAGAAAGATAAGACTGTCAAATAGAAGCGTAAGATATTGACAGGCAGTTGCTGATGGTTCTGATGTTACAAGAATGATTAAGCCCTGTGGTCAGGCCAACCACAGCTCTCTGAACTACTTTCCATTTATTGAGTACTGATTTACTTCATCCACGGTTACAGCTGCCAAAATAAAGCAGCACCCAGCAGGAGATAGATGGACTCTGATTCTAAATGATCCTTTACAATCCAAAACATAATGCAGGGCTTTTATTTTGTACCAGTATCACCTCCTTACCTGGTGTGCCCACCAGACCATCAAGTAAGAAAAGAATGCAATCCAGCTGATAGAGCCAAAAAACGTGATAGGAAAAAATTTTCTTGATGTCTGAAACAGAAACGAGGAGAAACAGTGAAAACCTGTATTGAAGGGTGACATTCCATACTCTTAATTGCTTCTCAATATGAGAATGGCTTCTCATTTTTTCTGATGGCCTGTTCTGAGCAACTGTTCTGATCATCATCAGATGATCAAAATATATGTCAAGAAAGGTAAGAAACTGATGCCTTGACATTGGTATATACTTATGTATGCTTCATTCTTCCAATTGCTTCAATCATAAAATAAGACCTCCTAAGAACTTGTATGATGAATGGCAAATTTTGGGTTGTCATTTTTATAATAATTTTTTTTATGATGCAGTTTGCATGAGTTTAGCTCAATAGTGGTTTGACTTCTAAATTTATCAATAATTTCATGCTTATTCAGAATAAATGTTTTTAAACTGGTTCAGTAGGTGCCCATATCTTTCCTTCCTACATTAGTAACTTTTTGCAACGAATTTCAGTCAGTATAACAAAGACTGCCATATGGCAGAGCTAAAAACATGCATAACTAAAATTTATTATGGCATTTACTCTTCTTGTGAAAACTACCCGCTTTCTCAGTAGAAGGTATCTTAAGCACATATTTTTCATGCTTCATTTTGTAGAGAAATTTGTTATAAACACATGCAAAACATACTGTCAGGCCCTTCAATGAATTAAAAACTCTGTATAACACCAAAGTAACTTAATTTTCATTTTCATGGTCTCCCTTACTAGTGTCAGTTTTTCAACAGATAGTGTTCTTGCAGCCAGTTATATTCAGATTAATGATTTATTTTGGTTTCTGTTCTTTCCAGTCTTTTTCATTTTCGATATTTCCTATTGACTAACTGAATCTATGTAACAAAAGAGGTCAAGTTAACTACTAAAGGAAGGAAACAAAGCTGCAGTACTGCAACAGGCAAACACTATCTAAACCAGTATTTAAAATTAAATTTGTCCTATGAATGAATTCCACCAGTCTTTCCTTATGGTCGTTGACCTTCTGAATGCAGATCTTACTCCAGATGATTTCTGGCATGTGACTAGCAGAGTCCTGCAAATTTTCATGAATAACCTGTAGAACTGCCTGTAGAAATAAGTTATACCACTCTGAATGCCTGTTTCAGCTGCAGCTCTATCCTGCACTACTTCTTCCTGTTCGGTCCTCACTAAATCCACTTCCACTCCAGAATTTTTGTGCCCCCTTTCATTGAAGGTCATGCCCCTGCTGCACCAGGAGGCTCATAAGATTGTGGATCATTCCTAGATGTTGTGGGAGTAGACAGGATTGCAGGGCTTTCCCTGAATGTGACTTTGGGAGAGAAAATACCATTTGTTCTGATTCAGCTTCTTCAAGCCATAATAAACACTTCTTTTTTAGGGAGTTTACAGAGCTGCACAGCCAGCTTTTCTTATGTAACAAACTCAACAGGCATTTATATGGAACAGCTTCACATTTAGGAACTGATGAGCATGGAACCACAGGGTGGCTGCAGACCAAGAGATGATCAGTGTATTTGGCTGGCCATTAGAGCAGGTCAAGCAGGAATGTCACTGTTTTTTGCCAGCTGAACCTGAAAACAATGAGGCTGGTCTGTAGCTCAATGAGACCATAGACTCTCTGCTAATGTAACTGCAATGAGCTCAGAACATTAACTGATGTAAAAAGGGTAAAGTCAGCAAAGGCAATTGTGCACACTCATCTACAGCAAAGGACAAAGAGCTGGGCCATATCTCCTCCAGCAGCAGGTGCAGCTGCAGGCTGTGCTAACAGAGCACTTACTCACTCCCTGTGTGCACTTCGCATAATGCTAAATGTCCTCCTGAAAACTGAGCATGTAAACATTGACTAACATGACCTATATACCATTTCACAACTGAATATACACAGGACACACATTAAAAATGGTACAGATTTAACAACACTACGAGAGGGATGGAACACCTCTCCTGTGAGGAAAGGCTGAGAGAATTGGGATTGTACAGCCTGGAGAAGAGAAGGCTTTGGGGTCACCTAATTGCAGCTTTCCAATACCTGAAGGGAGCCTCAAAGAAAGATGGAGAGAGACTTTTTAGAAGAGCATGCACTGACAGGACGAAAGGACTGAAAGAGAGTAGGTTTAGATTGGGTATTAGGAAGAAGGCTTTAGTATGAGAGTGGTGAGACACTGGAACAGGTTGCCCATAGGAGCTGTGGATGGCCCATCCCTGGAAGTGTTCAAGGCCAGGTTGGATGGGGCTCTGAGCAACCTGGCCCAGTGGAAGGTGTCCCTGCCCATGTCATGGGGGTTGGAACTAGATGATCTCCAAGCTTCCTGCCAACCCAAAGCATTCTGTGAATCTCTGATTCTGAACTCCCTCATAATATAAATAACTGAACTTCTGTTGATCCAGTAGGTGTTTTAAATGGATTACCCTTAAATAACCACAATGGCACGTGGATCCTTTTCGTATAAATTCCACTAGTATCACAAGTACTGTTTTTACAACTACTCAGGGTACTTTGGTTGATCTGTTTCTTAATTGCTTCTCAACTCATTACAGAGTTACTTTTTCAAAACAGAATTCTAAATTTCTATCAAACCAGAAAATATCATAATGAGCTTGCAATATTTAAACCTACTCAGGTGGACTTTCATGTTTAAAATCAAAATTTTATATGCACTGGGAGAGAGAAGACCCTAATCTGAAAAGGAACGCAATTTGAAAGAAACATAGATGGCTGTTAGAGTGATCTGACACCCATGGGAGCAGAATTAAGACTGGTAGAAAGAAATGAATCTAAATAGCAATTTCCTCTTTTAAAGCTAAGCAGCTAGCACTTTTTTTCACCATTCTTAGTAGTCAACTTTTCCAACTTTCAACATTTTTCATCTTCCTTGTAACAGCTGGGATTTTTTGGCAAGACATATGGTTAATGAGATGATGAAGCAATAAACTTGTTGCACCTGGTCACGAAATCTGCACAGAGCACCTTGTAGCAATGCAATTTGAATGATCACTGCACAATACTCAAGATTTAAGCATACACTGGCTTAAGCAAAACTGATACAACCAGAGCTGTGCTGGCCAGTAATAGCTCTCTGATGGTGTGATTATATACACCAAATAGTTCTTGCCAAACAAGGAGACACTGCCTATCTGAGTCAGACACCCACGGAATTTGAATGGCTAAGCATTACGAGTCAGTAACTTTGCAGCATGTGTGCTCCTCGCCTCTCTTAGCTAAACCTCTCCCACTAAAATTAACTGATAAGCAGCAGTCCAAGATGCTTTATAGGCTTAACACTTAAATTACCTATTTTGAAAAGGGGAACATTTAAACTCAGAAAGGGCAAAATTTAAAGCTTGTACATTTTTCAGGTGATGAAATGAAAAATGGACTCCACAGATGCTGCTATATAATTTGCATATAGATGAAAAATTTAAAAAGCCACAACAAGAATGCTGATTCTTTTTTGTATGCTGGATTTTATTCCAGAGTATAATAATAATCATGCTTGTTTTGTAACTAGTGACAGCATTCTTTTGAGATTTATGTCATTTCTACTCCCTAGCTCTTTGAAATACAGAGAGCTGCGAATTCTAAGCATTTTCCTAGAAGAATGTCAGAGACAGCAGACAGCAATACTTCTCTCCATCTTTTTCAGTAGTTGTTGTGGTGATTGCCTTGTAAAGACAGAGTGCCTAGTTTATTACCAATTGGCTCTTTTGTGGTCCTAGTTACAGACAAATGAGAGAAGCCATGGCTCATTCAGTTCAAATGCTATTTTCCTTTAACAAAAGCAAAAGGATTTTGTAGTTCCACTGTAGATTAGATGGATTGGTACTGTTCCTGTCTATCAGAAATCTTCAGGCCATTTTTCTTGATATATTTCTATATATTTATTTCATGCCAGTGTCTGAAAAACAGGACTAGAAGTAGCAAAAATAATCCAGGTATGAAGGCTTTTCTTCTAAGAGCTTGATCCTGAAAAGTTGTGTGCGTTAAATAATTTGGAAGGTAACTATTTTAATTTTAGCCAGTATTATTACCAACATCTTTAACCTGAATGATTCATATGTTTGTCTCATTCATAAATGTATCTGCATTGCAAAGTTTGATCTTTCTTTCACACTTAACAGTGCTTAACTCTGATTACTCAGAACCTGCTCCTCTGACTGGATCTGTACAGGAACATGTTGTCCTTGTCCCCTTGGTAACAGTGCATCTCTGAATGGCAACAAGAGTTCATGGAAGCTGTACCTCTTTGTTTGTAATGGGAATTTGCAGAGGTAGAGGGAACTCCCCCATATGGGGGGAGTGATGGCAGGACTGGAGCCCAAAGAGCCATTTTTCTGGCCTGTAATGCAAAGGGATGGACAGTGGAGTAAAGTTATAACAAAAGAGGTGTTCAATATCTGCTCCTGATCTACTGGGGCACCTTGGTCACATAACTTTTCTTGCAATCTTTCAGTATCTCTTACTGCTAGAGGTGGGCAGTTATGTATGTGACCTTTACAGAGCCACTGGGGAAATAAGCCATTAGTGCAGGAAAAATACCAATTATTATTCAAAACACCTGAGCAAAACCTCAGGAAAAAAATTCCCCAAGGGTTCATCTATCTCTGGGATATGCCAACAACATTATTATGTTATAGTAAGGATTTTAATATATACTGGCTTAATGTGAGCAGGTGTTATTAAGGCACTAAACACATTAAAACATCTCAGCTAGTCAATCAGCTGACAGCTGAACTAATGCATAATCTACTCTAAGTATATAAAAATCTGCATATGTGTGCACCAGAGCATAATAAGGCAGCAGGATTTTGCTAACTTTAGAACCAGAGACCTTGTCTACGAAATAATTTTTCTAGAGCTTCTGGGCTTCATGGAGCTAAATATACCTCGGAATAGTACAAATAAATGCAGGCAAACCATCTCCTTTGTGTGGAGATAAAATATACACTAGAAAAAAGACTCTAGATGGAAAGAAGAACTTATTGAAAAGTGGACACCCACAGAGGATGCCAAAGGCTCCATATGATCTTTCAAACCAATATATAGCACACAAGCATTCACTTTACATATGCATATGCTAATCTGAGCATCCTGATGCAGAATTTGGGTTTCTGACTAAAATTACCACACTTGCAAATCAAGCCCCTGATGGCAGGCCTACCTAAAAAATCTAGTTAAGTATTATTTTAGGTTTGCTTTAACTTTTACCTCACAGATTTAATTGAAAGTTGTTTTCTGATGCACATGCTGAACTGTGATAGCAGGCTTCGTTTTTATTAGGAAGGTATTAGTGGGGATGGCACACAGAAATAAGTGAGAATATTTTAAAGATATGTTAATGAAGCATATTTAGTATGTTGGATAGGTTATGCTTGTATTAACTATCTGGTTAATTCTTTGACAGCAATGTTCAAAGTAAGCAGCTTGTCACACTGATATAGCCCATTATTCCTTCTGTTGATCTACATGTAATACAAACTACTTTTTTTTTTTCTGTATAAAAAACTACTCCTCTCAGTGAATGAAGTTTTAAAACTCTGTTGTCCACTTGCCTATCTGGCACATACAACCATGTTTATCTTTTGTGCAGGGTATTTTAGCTGCTGGATGTCAGCATGGAGTTCTGTTGTGAATGGTACTAGTGTTAATAGTTACACGCATCACACAGTTGCAGGCAACTTGTCAATTCACTTTCCAAAACTATTATTTACAAAACTGTTCTCATTTGTACCGTACAGAATATTGGATAAAGCTACAGGTCTACTTATATCAAATGCATATTTTCATAATTCAAATAACGCCCATATATAGTTCTTGCTCATTTTAGATCAAATTATGAAAAAAACTACAAGGATGGTTTTGAATGATGAAAGGAGGGCATAAATTCAGAAATAAACAATCTTGAAATTCATGTAGTATGCTCTGTGTGTTATGAAACGGAAGTGATTACCAGGGTTTTCTGGAATCTTTAAGAAAAAGAAAGCATAAAGATTGGAAGGGAAAATGTCACTTTATAGCCTTTGGAAACCTTCATCTAAAAACAAATCGGAGATCTTATTTTAGCTTCTTTCTTGCACTGAATTGCAGTTTTGCAGCATGTGGGATGGGAAGGCTTTTTGCTGCGTGTCGGGAGGAAAAAAGAATTCAGGGCGCTGATTTAGAAACTTACATGCTGTGCATGCCTCTCTTGCAGGAATTTTAAACCCATTTTTGATCCAGAAAGGAAAAGAGACTAAAACACTACTAAAATTTTTTTTTCAGCTCTTGACTCTCTCTCTTCTTATTTCCATGAGCCTTCCTAGTCAGGTCTATTTGTATATGTGAGTATAATAGTGGTAAGCCTTGGTAACTTGCCAGGCTTACATTACTTCAAGCTGTGTTTGGAACAAAACTACCAAGTGTTTTATACCTGAAGGGACACATGGATCTCACCCTAGTATGAAAATGACAAGATTACAGGTAGAAGAGAAAGGTCTAATAGAACATAAATTTAAGAGAAATACATATCTTTGTGTTTGAACTACAGAGAGAATTTATAGACTACAGAGAGTCTATAATCCTTCCAGTCATACCCTTTAGGGCACTGCAGATAGACAGACTTACTCAGCATTCATGAGACATCCAGTAGAGATTCAGAAATACAAATGTGAAGGCCCCAAAGAAGTTTTCGGACCTTTCACTTTATGTCATAAAGTATTAGTGAATACAAATTCAATATACAAATTAAATGAAATCAATCTGCATAGAGCGATTACCAACCAGTTGCTCATAAACACCCATTTGCCATTTGCAGATTTGAATACTAATGTTGTAATCTCTTCTTCAATGAAGAAACAATTTAAAAAACCTATTAGCTCTGTTTTTACATGAATCTGCTACAGTTCTTTTTTGGCATTTAACTAGAGAGCCACCCTTTTGAGCAGAACACACTGACTTACAACAATAGCTACTTACAGGTTTTCTGACATCTGGCAGAGTAGCCCACAGTGGAAAAACAATGGGTAACACTAAAAGATAGGTGACCTGCTTGCGTCGGGTTTCAGGCCAGGCCAGGCTGAGAGGCTGTTCCTCCTCATCCTCTTCATTCTGTAAAAAAAATCTCCAGTGAGCAGATTATCATAGTGGATGAATGAAGTTCTTTCAAAAGGACTTCAAGGATGGTGTTGTGCTTCAGTGAGAACTACGATGTCTGAAAACATTACATTAACACCACGCCTACCTAACAACATTAGCTAGGACATACCAAAAAACACTTTGGCCAGACTGTGAGGTATCCCTACAGCACAGGCTGCCTGAGGATGTCCATTTGTTGACAGTGTGGCCATGATGCCATAATGATTTTAGCTCTTTCATATACTCGTCTCATATCCCCCTTCATACATACTTTTATGCAGCTTTTATGTATCCCAAGTGCTTTTAGCTCACATACGTGTAATTCCTTAAATTTGGTAACTAGCTTAGACCCAAAGTTCCGTTAAGCCAAGAGACTGAACATCTTGGAAACCTCGTAGTTGGGGGTCAGAACGCCCCAGACACCAAGGCCCTCTGCAGAACACATTCTGTAAACTAAGATAGACCCATGCAGGGGGAACATTCATCAAGAGGGGGCTTCTCTTGAGCCTCCCACTGGGGAATCTGCGATAGATCTGCTAATGTGCAAGGTCTATAATTATATGCAAATCATTGCACGTGTGCATTTTCCGTGCCTTCTCCGGTGTGCATTTTCCAATGTGCATATTCCGTGCATCAGTCTGTGGGGGCATTCCTGTGGGGTGCTCCTGCCTGGATCTAAGGATCCTTAACAAACACCAAGGTAAAATCCCTTTTTCTCCTCTAACCATGTTTGGCTNCTAACCATGTCTGGCTTTTAACTCCAAGCCCAGGTAAAGGCATCAGCTCGTCCCTTGGGATGCACAGGGTGTCTCTGACAAGACATGGTTGCCATGGCTCTCCCTGGGGTTGTGTGCTAGTCAGGGGTTAAAACTTGTCTGGGCTGCATCCAGCCTGGCCACACAGACGAGAGAGAGAGAGAATGTGTGCATACATGTGCCTGTGCGCACACACACACACAGATGTGCACCTTTATGTGTGCATATAGATGTATATGTATATGTAACTTCTTAAGCTTTTGCGAGTAACTTTAAAAGTTACTATTAAATATGTCTGCATCTATATTTGTATGTATTGTCTTCTTCACAGGAACATAGGGCAATTCAGGCACCTGTGGAGGTGCTAAGCTCCTAGGGGTCAGACTAGTGCTAAGCTTCTGGGGTCAGACAGGGCTGCTAAGGGCTCTGCCCACTCAAATTGTGAAACCAAGGATGGAGATGGCCCAGCTTCTCTGGGCCGCAACACTGCTGTTAGGCTGTCCACATGAAGGAAGGGCTTCTCCTTGTCTCTCCCCAAAGACTCTTGTGTTTAGACCAGTCACAACACAGCAGTGTTCTTAACAACTTGGTGCTAAAACTAAAGACACTCCTCTCCAATTTGTTTTGCTGATTTTCTCATTGGTCTCTAGTCTCCATTTATGTGTAAGCTGCCCATCTGTCATCCCCATTATAGAGTAGGTGTATAGGAACCCTCTCCTATGACAGAAAACATTTGGCTGCCACACATGTCTCTTTCCTTAGACTGCTTCTGTTAACAAAATGGAGCGAGTATAGCGGGCATGACTCAGTCTTTTCACACACGTATTAAAATAACTTTCAAACTGTTAACATAGGTGATTTCTCCAGAACTGCACATAAATTGCAGAACCAGGCAACTGAAAAAATGGCCTGAACAATACTTTTACATAGATGTGTGTAATGCAAACCCTGTTAAAACTGGAAAGATTTCTAGAGAGCTCAGTGAAAGCTAAAAAGGTCTGAAAAAGAGCACCTGGTGAAAACTTTGAGAACATGAGTGATATATGATGACTTCTTCATGTAGTGTTCTTGGGTTTTATTTGTGAAAAAAAGATAATAATTGAGCCATCTCCATAATGTCATTCCTCCTATAGAATTATAATAGGTTTCTTTTCAGTTATCACCCTGTATTAAGATTGCCTACATAAACTGTATGACAATGCTATATGAAGCAATCATTTAAATGACCACACCAGTTGATTTTTTCTGAGCAAAAGAGTTATTGATGAAATGTCACCGTATGTTGATACTGTTAATAACATTTTCTACTTACTGCTAATTTTGAAGAACTGGTCTTGATTATTCTAATATTGTGAACTCCTGAATTATTCAACTACTGAACTGATCAGTACCTACAGAAGCAAGCTCGACTTGCTTGGGATCTTTCAGTATGAAGGCATCACCTGACTGGAAGCAAATTCCTATTTACCTCTTGACATACTGACAAGTTGCAGCTACTTTTGAGTTACTAGTTGATGTCAACAGAGGACAATATTTTATTAATTCATATACCTTGTGAAACTCACAAGTTGCATGACTGTAAGACAACAGTAAAGTGAACAGGTCATAACAGTTATAATAATTAAAAAATTTTTAAAAATATCTAGGCACAATCTGTAGCACTCAACACAGCACTTTAGAGACTCCTGAGCAGCTTAAGAGGCTACCTTTTGCCTTTAGCTTTCAGCTCTTCACTGAAGTTGGACATACTATGCTTCATTGCTGCAAATCTGCTGAAGCCTGACTTTAGGGGAACTGTGCTGGAGAAGTTTGTGAGGCTACTTCCCAAAACCAAATCCATTCCTTTTTCATTCTGGTAGATGCTGTTTGGGTGGGGAAATCAACCTGAGATGGAGGCTCAGCTTTGAAATATGATGACTGAGATAAAATCTGAGCACGAAAGGACCAGTTGAAGGGTTGCCTAGGTAACTATTTCGGCATGGCCTCTATGTAATTCAATCAGCCAACTCAGCTGGAATAAAGCTTTGTAAGTGACTGCTGCATAAACAGCACTGAGTCGCAAAGTACTTCCTGAATTGCCATCTTTAGAGATTAGCCATGATTAACAATTACATTCAATCACAACAAAACTTTACGTTAGTCTGAGTTTGCACACGAGTCTTAAAAATATCTAGACAGTAATGCCTATGTTGGTTCATGCAATAGTGTCCCAGTACACTCTTTAGTTCAACACTGGGCCTTGTTCCATTCTCATGTGTGTGTCAAACACCTCTGGGTGTGCATGAGCACAGAGGCAGTGTGAGTGGCTGTAGCAAAGAACCACAAAGAATTGCTTTTGGAGATTGCCAGATGTCTCCTGAGAAACCTCGATCTAACTGTTTGAGATCTTTTCACCTTCCAGTTGTCCTATATAATCCCTTTCCCCAAGATAGCTATCCCCAAAATATAAGCCCAAACACAAGCTCACAGTGCAGGCAAAACACTTCTTGCTAGTTTAACTCCAGGATACATTACAGATGTTACAGATTGGATATTCATTTCGTCTTTTGTAAACTGGATTTGGCATCTGATTTTCAATGCTGACCTTCCAAAAACCAGTGGAAATAATAAAGTTCAAAGTATTTGTAGATCTAGATCCATGAATTTCAAAGCAATACTAAATTATCCACTGAGATTGAAGAAATAAATAGGAAATAATCTTGGTAGCTCTAAAACCACACAAATGTGAGTGTCACTTTGTGGACTAAGCAGCAGTGACAGAAAATGACTCAGCACAGATTCATGGCAGAGATTGCGCTGTCTGTGGCTCCAGCCATGTACATACTGAATATTCACTATCACAGTTTGTAGACACTAATCCTGTAACTATAGTTTTGATTTATTTTAGTCTGTATGATGAAAATGCTGTACTTGTAATGTTCAGTGTTGCATGATTATATGCTGCAATGCTAAGAAGAAAATGTAATTATAACATGATACATACCCAGGAATTCGGTTGCCTAAACACATGATAGTACCATTTTAGATAACTTCTGCTATCTGCCTTGACCCCCACGTGCTCCAACAGAAGTGAAGAACGTTTTGCTCACTTTATGACACACCTGCCAGCACTGTAGAAAGATCTCCATTTCTTTAGGGGAGCTTAAGTCCTACTTACCTACACATCTACACTCCAAAACTCATTCCCTGCTATGACTCTGTAGCTAATTAACAACACTGGACTGTACATATGGGAAAGCTGCATCACTTGATATGATGAACTCTGATGATAATCCATTAGAGAGAAACCGCTGTATTAAGTCAGAACAAAGGCCAATTTACCCCAGTACCTTGCAATGGTCAGACATGGGCATTCAGAGACTAAATATTTGAATATGGCATATTTTTTCATCTTCCACAAATTCATAGAATCATAGCAATATTTAGGCTGGAAAAGACACTTTATATCATCATGTCCAACCATAAACCTAACACTTAATCACTAAACCATGTCCCTAAGCATCACACCTAGACATATTCCAATTACCTCCATGGACGGTGACACAACCACTCGCCTGAGTGATAACTGATCCGATGCTTGATAACCCTTTCCATGAAGGAATTTGTGTAATATCTGATCTAAACCTTCTCTGACACAGCTTGAGGCCATTTTCTCTTGTCCTGTCACTTGCTACCTGGGATAAGAGGCTGACCCCTACCTGGCTACACCCTCCTTTCAGGCAGTTGTAGAGAGCAATAAGGTCTCCCCTGAGCTTCCTTTTCTCCAGGCTGAAAAACCCACCTCCCTCAGCTGCTTCCCACAGCATTTGTGCCTCCATCACCAGCTCCACTGTCCTTCTTTGGACATGCTCCAGCAGTTCAATGTTTTTCTTGTAGTGAGGGGCCCAAAAGTGAACACAGGATTTGAGATGTGGCCTCACCAGTGTCAAGTACAGAGGGACAATCACTGCCCTGGTCCTGCTGGCCACACTATTGCTAATACAAGCCAGGACCTCCGGACCTCGGCCACCTGGGCACACAGCTGGCTCGTGCTTAGCTGCTGTTGGCCAGCACAGGATCACAGCATCATAGAATAGTTAGGGTTGGAAGGGACCTCTGGAGGTCATCTAGACTAAATTACCCCCATGTCCTTTCCCACCATGAAGCTTTTCATCCACCCTTCCCCAGCCTGTTAGCATTGCTGCATGGGGTTGTTGTGACCCAGGGGCAGGCCCCAGCATTTGGCTTTACTGAACCTCACACCAGTGGTCTCAGCCCATGATCCAGCCTGTCCAGACCCCTCTGAAGAGCCTTCCCACCTTCCAGAAGATCACCACTCCAACCCAACTTTGTGTCATCTGAAAACTCTGTAAGGGTGTACTTGATCCCCCCATGAAAATTATCAATAAAGGCATTAAGCAGGATTGGCCCCAGTACAGAGCCCTGGAGAACACCACCAGTGACTAACAGCTGGATTTACCTCCACTCACCACCACTCTCTGGGCCTGGCCATCCACTCAGTTTTTTTACCCAGTAAACCATCCACACCCAGTCCACTCAACCACACCATGTAAAGCCAGTATCTCCAGAGGAATGATGTGGGAAATGGTGTCAAATACTTTACTAAGGTCCAGGTAGGCAACATCTACAGCCTTTCCCTCATTTACAAAGTGAGTCAATTTGTCATAGGAGGAGATCAGGTTGGTCAAGCAGGACCTGCCTTTGAGAAACCCTGGCTGGTGGGGCTCAATGCCCTTGATGTCCTGCACATGCTGTGTGATGGCACTCAGGGTGATCTGCTTCATGACCATGCCCGGCACTGAGATCAGACTGACAGGCCTGTAGCTCCCTTCATCATCTTTCCAGCCTTCCCATAGCTGGGCCTCACATTTGCCAACTCCAGCCACCTGGTACCTGTCCAGTTATCCAGGACTACTGGTAAATGATGCAAAGTGGCTTGTGAGCAGTTCCATCAGCACCCTCAGTACCCTTGAGGGGATCCCACCCAGCCTCAGCGACCTGTGTGTCTCTAAGCAGNATCCTCTCACCCACTAGATGGGCCACTTCGTCATAGGAGGAGATCAGGTTGGTCAAGCAGGACCTGCCTTGGAGAAACCCTGGCTGGTGGGGGGCTCAATTCCCTTGATGTCCTGCACATGCTGTGTGATGGCACTCAGGGTGATCTGCTTCATGACCATGCCTGGCACTGAGATCAGACTGACAGGCCTGTAGCTCCCTTCATCATCTTTCCAGCCTTCCCATAGCTGGGCCTCACATTTGCCAACTCCAGCCACCTGGTACCTGTCCAGTTATCCAGGACTACTGGTAAATGATGCAAAGTGGCTTGTGAGCAGTTCCATCAGCACCCTCAGTACCCTTGAGGGGATCCCACCCAGCCTCAGCGACCTGTGTGTCTCTAAGCAGTGTAGCAGGTCACCAACCATTTCCCCTTGGATTATGGGGGCTTAGTTCTGCTCCCTGTTCCCTTCTTCCAGCTCAGGGGTCTGATTGACCCTGATGACAGCCAATCTCACTGTTAATGAATGAGGCAAGAAAGGCATTCCATAACTGAGCGTCTTCCTTATTTCTTGTCACAATGTTTCCCACTGTATCCAAGAAAGGATGGAGATTGTCCTTAGCCCTCCTTCTGTTGCTAACATCTTTCTAGAATACCTTTCATTTCTAGAAACATCTTTCATTGTCTTTAACTGCAGAAGCCAAATTAAGTTCTAGATGGGTTTTGGGNCACCCTCAGTACCCTTGAGGGGATCCCACCCAGCCTCAGCGACCTGTGTGTCTCTAAGCAGTGTAGCAGGTCACCAACCATTTCCCCTTGGATTATGGGGGCTTAGTTCTGCTCCCTGTTCCCTTCTTCCAGCTCAGGGGTCTGATTGACCCTGATGACAGCCAATCTCACTGTTAATGAATGAGGCAAGAAAGGCATTCCATAACTGAGCGTCTTCCTTATTTCTTGTCACAATGTTTCCCACTGTATCCAAGNCAACTGGTCCTGTAAACAGACCAAAGTCTGCCCCCTGGAAGTCCCAGGCAGCAGTTCTGGCAGCTCTGCTGGCTGCCCTTACAGCTTACAGCTCTGAGAACAGAAAGCCTTTCATGGTCTCTGTGCCCAACACAGCCTCTGACCACCACATCTCCCACTAATCCTCTGTTCACAAGCAGCAGGTCCAGCTGGGGACCTTCCCTGGCTGGCTCCCTCACCCACTGTGTCAGGAATATCAAGGCATACTTCACAGCTCAGAAACCTCCTGGACTGTTCCCTTTCAGCTCTGTTGTATTTCCAGTGTACCTGGTACACTGAAGCGCTCCAGAAAAAAAAAGGTCCAGCAATTTTAAGACTTCCACCAGCTGTTTGTAGTATATTTTTGTCCTCCTCTTTGAACTGACTGGATAGTCTATATTTGAATCCCACCAGGATATTGATCTTGGTCTTACCCATAAGTACTCAACCCTTTTATCACCATCATCAAGCACTAGAAAGTCAAACACTCCATAAAATACAGGGCTACCACACCACTCCTTCCTTGCCTATCCCTTCTGAAGAGTTTATAGCCATCTATTGCATCACTCCAGTTGTATAAGTAATCCCACTACGTTTATGTTACTGTAATTACATCACAATTTTCCATCTGCTCAGTGGCTTCCCCTCCTGTTTGTTGCACATGCTGAATGCATTGGTGCAGATGCACTTTAGTTGGGCTATCTGTGCTGTCACATTTTTGGGGGAAGGAGCCTTAATTACTCTGTGACTGTTCTCAGGTGCTTCCATTGTTTCTAATGGATTGATGATGCTTAGGTCTTTGCAGCTGTATACGGATCCTGATCCACTGCCTCCACTGAGATGGTGAAGGTGCTGTGTGAATTAGTACAGGGACATTTCAAATACGCTCTGCTGTACTCAGCGCACCAGAGCGCACACTGAAGGGCCTCACTAGCACACTCTTCCTCAAATATTGGTGTGCCACTCCTAGGCTTATCTCCAGCATGCCTGGTTTCATCCCTTTCTTCTTTCAAATCTAGTTTAAGGCTCTTTCAATGAGCCCTGCTAGCTCTGATCCTTTTGCCCCTTTAAGACAGGTGTACCCTGTCTATCATCAGCAGTCCCAGTCTTGTTTAAGCTAACCCATGATATAAACCCCTAAAATTCTGCTGGTGGCACTACTCTTGGAGCCAGTCAGTCACCTCCTGAGTTCTCCTGTTTCTCCCCTCATCATGTCCTGCAACTGGAAGACTACAGAATGGCATACTTGTGCCCCTCATCCCTTAACCAGTCATGAAAGATTTAGACGTAGCTGCATTAGATCGTCACATACAAAAGTCATTACTGTGTTTCTATGAAATTCTTAGTAGCTGTCGCAGTTCTGTGTACTCTTTATGCACTGGATCCTCATTTTTTCTTGCTAATGTTTGAGACTGTCTTTTTGTTACAGAGACATTTGCAGTGCTGAATATCAAATATATACTAATGCCTAGATGGGAAAATTGTGGTACCCTAGCATATATTTTGTTCTTATTGTTATTATTATTAATGATGATAAGGAAATTAATCCTCTGTTAGGAAAATGCCCTCTTTGCATCTTAAAAATGAGATTAGAAGTGTTATTTTGCTTGGTGTTCTCTTTCATACATCTGTAACAAATACTCTCTTAAACCAATCTACATACATTCAAAACTCTATTCTTGCTACTTCAACTCTTCTTTTATTTAAATCATTACACACAATTAAAACTGTACAAAAACTATGGATGCTCCATACTTCACAGCTCTTTATGCAAGAACATCTATCAAATACTTACCTGTAATCCCAAGGAAGAAAGCGCTTGCTGCTCAGGAGTGTTTTAGAATCATGGGATGGTTTGGGTTGGAAGGGACCTTAAAGATCATCTAGTTCCAATCCCCTGACATGGACAGGGACACCTTCCACTAGATCAGGTTGCTCCGAGCCCCACCCACCCNGTCGCAGTTCTGTGTACTCTTTATGCACTGGATCCTCATTTTTTCTTGCTAATGTTTGAGACTGTCTTTTTGTTACAGAGACATTTGCAGTGCTGAATATCAAATATATACTAATGCCTAGATGGGAAAATTGTGGTACCCTAGCATATATTTTGTTCTTATTGTTATTATTATTAATGATGATAAGGAAATTAATCCTCTGTTAGGAAAATGCCCTCTTTGCATCTTAAAAATGAGATTAGAAGTGTTATTTTGCTTGGTGTTCTCTTTCATACATCTGTAACAAATACTCTCTTAAACCAATCTACATACATTCAAAACTCTATTCTTGCTACTTCAACTCTTCTTTTATTTAAATCATTACACACAATTAAAACTGTACAAAAACTATGGATGCTCCATACTTCACAGCTCTTTATGCAAGAACATCTATCAAATACTTACCTGTAATCCCAAGGAAGAAAGCGCTTGCTGCTCAGGAGTGTTTTAGAATCATGGGATGGTTTGGGTTGGAAGGGACCTTAAAGATCATCTAGTTCCAATCCCCTGACATGGACAGGGACACCTTCCACTAGATCAGGTTGCTCCGAGCCCCACCCACCCTGACCTTGGACACTTCCACAGTTCTAGCTGGGGCATCCATGACTTCTCTGGGCAACCTGTTCCAGTACCTCACCACCCTCACAGTAAACAATTTCTTTCTAGTATCTCATCTAAATCTATCCAACTTCCCAGTAAAATTTTTCCATACAGAGGAGATTGTGGTGTGTTTCATGTTATATAAACAATACAAACATATGGTGACATTTCATCCACAACTATTTTGTTTATAAACAACAGCTTATGGCAAACTCCGTCTGCCAAAGTCACAAGGTAGTCACTCCTTCTAGCAAACATCACAAAATCACTGTCTCCATAGAGGCTTACACTCATATTATATTAGGAAAAACAGTTGCTTTTTTGGCAAAACATCAAACAGAATTTAAAACTTTTTTTCCTCATGTTAGGAGAAAATGGAAAACAAGTACAAAGAACCATCTCAAACTTCTGAGCATTTCAGAAATACTGAAAATGCCACTGTTTACCAACTAATCTGTACTGCATAACAGCTATAACCTATGAACTATAAATACCATGTCCTGAGGATTAATCGGTTAGCCCACCTAAGATGAAGAGCTAAAATATAAATTCTCATGCTTGTATATTTCTTGTGCATTTTGACTGCTGATACTTAATCAATAAAGAATTAGCATGAGGGCTCCAGAAGAAAGGAAACTGAAGACAGGAATTATTTGCAGTTCAATTTGCTTATGCTACAGTACAGATATGGCACCACCTATAAAGAGGCAATTTCTTTCCTTGCTGCAAAATGCTGCTTAGATATTTTTTTGTTTTGGGGTGGGTTTTTGTTTGTTTGTTTGTGGTTTATTTTTTTTTTTGGAAATGAGCTCTGTACAACCTAACTTTTCACAATGAGTAAGTCAAGAAAAACTGATGTGATCGTGATCTCAAATGTTCTCTGTCCCAGAGGTATATAGCGATTTTCAAAATTGAGGTTTATTTTTTTCTTTAGAAGGGCACATCTCACATTAAGCTATTTCACTAGAAAGGCAGAAAGCATAGGCAGCTGGAGACCTACTAAGAACAGCCTCAAGTCTCTGCCTTCTGTTTCTTTTCTGTAAGCTAAAACACTCATTTATCTTCTCTTACATTTCATTTTTTTAAAAAAGCAAAACAAGGTGAGATAGTAAGCGAGTACAAGAGTATGCCATTTCTATGGGGTGACTAAGATAGAAAGCAACATCTTTCCTCACAAATTCTTGAGTAAAAGTCAAGCAGGCAGTAATATTAAATCCCTGAGCTTCCAGAATGCATTCTGTATATGTGGATACTTTTCTTAGGACAGCTAATTTGTACTAATCCTCACTGCACTGTCAACTCACTGGAAAGAGCTATCTTTTGAGTGGACCCTGTGGGAAGGAGTAAGGTCAGGTAGGTGTTTGGTCCAGATTCTGCTACTGCTGCTTGTGTCCTCTTGGGCACTTGCACAAATAAGAAAAATCACAGCTCCCAGAGCTTACATGCTAGTTTTTATGCTATGTTATTACCAGCACTCTTTGGGGAATTTGAAAAGAAATTCTCAGAATGTAACACAGAAAACTGCAGTCAGCTCACCAGAAGTAACAGCTATGGTATCATGGAGATACTTCTGAAGAATAAGCCTTTGTCTTCATGCCATTTTTCACAGTCCTAATTTTCAATTAAGTCAAACTGGTATGCAGCAGCAAGAAATGTGGAGTAGGCAACTGAAGTAGCATTGTGAAAATAAAGATCAACTCCTTTTGATAGCAGCACCTTCTCTTTAAATTACAAAGAGCAAACAAGATACAGGCATTTACTTCAGACCAAGTGTGGCAACTGAAAAAATATTTGGGCTTTGGAAAATAAATTTTTTATGATGAATGAAACAAATACCAGGGATGATGGAATATATCACGGCCATGCAACAAAGGCTGTCCTAATCTTCTCTACCCTCTCTCTCTATGAAATAGTCATGTTTAACATAGCCCAGATTAATACCCTGAGACAGAGAATGCAATGCGACTCACATTCACACCATGTTAATTTGATGTAAATGGAATGATTATTCCAGGGCAGGGGAGCTACGTCCCCACTGGGGCTCTGTCCTGAAATGCAGCACATAGTGCTGCTGCTCTTCAGTGGGGAAGGCAAAACATACTTTACCAGACTGCTGCTCAGGTAAGTGGATTACATCCCATGCAAACAATGAAGCCTTTGCACCATTCTCCTGTGACATAAAAATTGCCTTATATTTTCATGGAAACATTATCTCAGTCATGGTTGGCATGTAAACACTTTCCAGTGGGGTTTCCACAGAAACAGGAAAAACTGTGTGCATGTGTACAGGTGTATGTGTGTATGTGCGTGCATGTGTGCGTGTGTGTAGGTCGGAGGAAAAGGTATTATCTTCAGATTGGAAACTATTTTCAGGTAAGCCACAGGTTAAAACGACTACCAAATGCTAGTTAAGAAGGTGGCGGGGGGTGGAACTGGACTTCTCAGAAGGATCACACTCTTGAAGGGCACTTTATGGAACATTTAATGAGATAATAAGTGTCCTTTTAGTCTTCTTTCATTTTCTTCTGCATACTTGGTACCACTCTATGAAGTTTTATATAACAGAGTCTTCTCCTCTGTGGCAACCTGCTAAAGGTTAAGAGACAACGCTGTAAGTAGAACAAAATCCCCATGGAAGATGCAATATCCAGCAGAAAAGAAGGCAATTTCTGACTTCAAATAAAACAGTAATGTCTTACAGATGGTAGGGTGGGAGGAGGTATTGTTCCCTCCTGTGCTGGCTAAGGAATGGGAAGGAGACCACAGCTGTCTGTCCTTAGCTGATGATCCCAACTTTATCAAAGTGTAGGATATCAGCTTCTGCTAATAGCTAAGTGGGGTGGTAAGAGTCTTACTATCTGGCACAAATGGTTGGGTTGCTGGGTACATTTTCTGGACAGCCTTTCTGAATTTCTGCAAGCAGCATCAGGAGAGAGTTTTTATTGTTGCAGAAGGGCTTGAGCTAGAAAGAGAACAGCTGACTTTCCCTGGAGGACAGTGGAGTAAGAGAAATGGAGTTAAGGTCCTAGGTAAAAGGGAAAAACAAGACAATGGAGTTTGGAAGAGAGAAACAAAGAAACTAAAAACAAAACAAAGCAAAAAAGTAAATTAGGTGAAATACACCTATTAAGACATCTTGCAGAAGTCATTAACTTGACAGTGTCCTCGAATATGTCTTGTGTGGTATTTCAGCTCTGTGTAAGCCTTTCCTTCTTTCTTGAAAAAGAAGGAAAATAAAAAGATGTTCCTAAAAAGCCCCCAAAGAAAGCAGGAGAGGTATATGGAAAACTAAATCATGGCAATTGGGAGTATTACGCTTTTAAAAAAAAAATTTTACAAATACATGAAACTTAAAATACAATATGCAAGCTGGTTTTTTGTCCTTTGCTTGCAGCCTTACCCCGAGACTATCTTTTCACAAGGGTCTTTTTCTCAACATTGTAATTTTAAAATAATAGGGGATTTATAAGTAAAATGGATTTATATGCATATTCGGTTTTCACTAGAGCAACACAGAATATTTAATGTACTTATTTTCAGACAATTCTAGCTCCAATATAGAGATTGATATTCTAAAAAGCTTGTGTCTATGGATTTAGACCCAAACACTATAATCTGCATCAGTGAAAAGTAAAAAAAACCCCACGAATATGACTATGCTTGTTTTGTAAGAGGGAAAAGCATGAAGACCACAGTGGAACATGACAATGGAGGAGAAAGATCCCTGTGCAGGTCTTCTGTATCATCACTGCAAACATGTTCCAGGATGACCTGCTATGTGAGTATATACATTTCACATACCACAGTTTTCAGGACATTTTTCCCCCCAGAGGCATATTTGAAGCTTTGTTCATCCAGACTGACAGTGTCTCAAATTTTCTCAGTTCTAAATTATCATTACCACAACATGGAGGCACTAACAGTTTTTTAAAGAGATTTTTCTAAACAGCATTTACAGATCACAAAACCATATCTTCAGACTGTACAAGTTGAAAACTGGAGAGAAGCAATTTTATACTATCTTTCCAAATTTTGACACTACAGCAATTCCTTTTCCATTAGAGTAAGGAAAAAAATCATCAAAACCTCAAGCTACTTGATTGAATTCTACTTAGAAACAGAAGCAAATGATACCAACATACAATGGAAAACACTTGCTTACAAAAAGATCAAAATTTGAGACCATTTGTAGGTCAAGTTTGGAAAAGCTAAAAAGGGGGAGGGCAGTGACCAATTTCCCTTCTTCAAATTTTAATATTCATCAATGAAAAGGGTCACAGAAATGCTGTGTGTGGGCTTATTTGTTGCCTATAAATTTTGTTGTCTTCTATAAATTAAGAGTAATCCTATTAGTGTCCACAAAGTCAATATACAGAGCAGAAGGAAACTGAAAAGCCCAGTGTTTGCTTCAGAGTGATATTATAGTTTGGGAAGGTGTTTAAGGAAGCTATGCACAAAAAGCTGGGCAATACACTGTGGAAAGGCTCTGGTACACTACAGACTTGGCAGAGATCCTGATAATGAAGTATGGTCCTAAGTATTATGGAAGCCTATTTATTTGTTCCATAGACGAGCAGACTATTTGTATTACAACTTCTCAAAAATTCCAGTATGTACTTTTAAATTACAAAATAGGTTTCAGCATATCAATACTCAAGTAGCCTAAGAGAGCTGTCGGATTACCATTGGAAGAAGACAAAATTGGAAAGGCCACTGGGGAGGAATCCAGCATGGACCATCTCAAAATGCAGTTAGGAGACTGCTAGCTTTTATTTTGACAGCAGATACCTGAAAGCCTTTCACTCTGATTGATGGAGCTAAATCTGCAGACTCACTCCTCCACGAGTTACAAACCTCCCTGCTTTGCTCTATTGTGTCATTTGGATAAGGATAAATAATGTATCCCACATCTAATACATAAGAAACATTGTTCAGAATGTTCTAATACTTGCTGAAATTAACATAAAAGTTCCAAAGCCTGCATCACTGCAAATTTAAAATGTCTAAAGGGAGATGAAAGGAAGACATTGCTGAGTAATGTACTCTTGCAATAGTTTTCCCTTCTTCCCCTGTAGTGGCTTGAAACTGAAACCATTATCTCAAATGATAAAGCTCCTTGACCTTGCTGATTTCTGAACAAGCCTAGGAAATGTTTTATTACAATGTAAATTGATAGCATGTGGACACTGCTGTGATATGTGATTGCTTAAGATTGCTTTTTCTTCATTGTTTTCACTGAACAATCTCAGTGGGAAAAAAATCTTATGAAACAAGATAACAGAAAGCAGGATGCAGAAGTTTTTGTACAGGTCCTCTTTCATAATGAATTTTGACTACTCCATGATGTACATTATGACAGGTTCTCTTCAGAGAACAGAACGCTTGCGCACTGTGACAAGGAGTTCCTATTAGCTCTATTTAGGGTTGCAAACATCTTATCTGTATAGTAAAAATGCATTTCCTAAAAGAATAGATTCCAGACTCCCATCTTACCTTACACTGAAGGGCAGGAACAGAAGGTAAGAGCTTTTATATATGGCAAGCTGTACACTGGATTCAGTTGTAAAAGAAAACTAAATATTATGCAGACAGTTCATCTCTCAGCTTCTTTCTATTAAGATGTTTACTTTCGGTGAAAAGCACAATCAAGCATGCAATACATTTACTAATATAAGAATAAAAAGAATAATAAAAAAAGTCACAAACCTCTTCAACATTATGGGCGATTCCATTCTGCACTGGTCCTGAATCACTTGGTGGTGTTACTGCAACTTCCACTTTCGCACCTTTCCATGTGGCATCAGCGATACATAAGAGTGGGAAAATGACAGATCAGAATATTAAATAAAAAATATACTAGTGAAGTAGCTGTCTTATATTCAGTCTGAGCAAATTATCAAATACTAAAGTTGAACCAACATCCGTGTTAGAGAGAAAAAAATTTGCTTAGTACACATTTTCAATAAAAATCTTAAAAGCAGTGAGCTAGCATTCAGAGAAATACTTAAGTTCACTGCACTACTCAGTGCTCTTTGTTTATACTAAATGCATTGAGCCTAATACTTCAGGCAAAAAAGTGACATACAGCATTCACCCCTGACATTACAAGATGCAACATGCTGCATTTACAGGTAAGGGGATGTATTCAGTGATTTAAGTTTTGTGACACACTAACCCCTGCAATTAGTAAAGTTGCTTCCAAGCTGTAATCCTGCTGTCTCCCATGCAAAAATATGGGGAAAGAGTAAACAGATGGTGTAATAACATCCAATAATAGACGATGATCTTTAAACCAGAATCCTGCAGTCCTTGTGCTAAACTCCCACAGGAATTAAAGGGATAAAGCTAGGCCTTTGGTTTCTGATGCCAAATTTATTAAAATTTATTCTTACTTTGACTATCTTGGAATTCTCTAAGCGGTAATTACCTCTGTAAGTATGTAGGACATAAATGTTGTCAAAGGCCCAAAATCCCTTGGACAATATAAAGTAGTGGAGAATAGCAATATGAAATGCCTTACTCAAGTTCAACATGCCTTATGGTATGCTCTTGTGCATAGAAGTAAATACAGCTGTCTAGTTACATTACTGCTATCCTGAGATTCTTCTAAATTAAAAATCTGAGATCACAGCCACAGCGGAGTGCCAGACTATCTGTAATTATTTCAGTATATGTGTGTTGTCTCTTAACCCCATAGTCAGCATTATGGTTTATTAACAGACTGTCCCAGCCAACTGCCTGATTTTGGAAGCAAATAATACGTAAACATAACACAAGGTCAGAAAAAGTGTCAAGTAATAAAATGATTCAGATTTTATTGGACACATTTGTATCTGATTGTCTAATGCAGATAATATGATGAGGTAAAGTAGAGAAAACAGGTCGTGGTACAGATTTTATTTTAGCATAGGAAATTTGGAACTAAAATACAAATTCTTGCCTTAACAGCAAACCCTAGTAAGTTAATTTTACACAATTAGCATAGATGGCCTAAATGACTCCTAGCAAGTAGTATACAGACACATCAAATCTTAAATATGAAGGTGATGCTTTTTGTGACAAGGATGATAGTGTGGAGGTCCCAAGGGGGGCACCTCCACATGATACCATATAAAACACATATACTACTTTTAAAAAGTTAATTAAATTTTCCCATATGTACTGCAAAGAAGTTTTGCCTCTCTGTCACTTCAACACATAACCAAAACCAGCGTTGCTTTTTCTTTTCAACCTTCCAGAAGGCTTTCTATATGCGTTGACTGGCTTTCTATTCTTGCATTCAACTCCTGTCCCATCCATAAATTTCATCCTCTTTGGTACAGAGAATCAGAGTATTTTTACTAAAATAGCGTAAGTGATGTAGGAGAAAGTAATGATTAACAATTTTCAAACAAAATAAAACAGTGAAAGAGACTCCCAGGAACAGGTGATAAATCTGTAATGCTGCACTCACCATGATTAGCAGCTCCATTCTGCCTTTCACTGTCTTCTACCTGGCACTTCTTTTTGGCAATATTATGCAGAATTGAGGCCCTTTCCTTGAACTTTCCTAAAAGAAAACATTGTCATTATTACAACTCAGCCATTCTGAGATGCACAGTTACTTTGCCATAGCTTAGGCTCCATAGATCAGTGCTGATAATCCATTTCAATTCCGCTTCAAACAGCAAATATGCTATTAAACACTATCTCATGTTCCCATATACAGGGTGGGATTCTTT
>VYXC01010746.1:365357-404548 GCA_013397175.1 Platysteira castanea | reverse complement strand
GTCAGAACAGTGACAGTACTGTATTTTTCCTCTTTCAGTGAAGGAAGTGACAGAATTGTAAGCTCAGCTTTATGTAACAGAAGGTTACTTTTCTCACCAATAACATACACCATATTTATATCTTTTAAAAAAAGTACAGCATATAAGATAAACAATTCATTTTCTGCAGAAGTACATCCTGTAGTTTTCCATTTTGGAAATAGGACTCAAGATGGGAATAGGAGAAAATTGCCAAAGATACCTACTTCTCACTGGGGACTAAGCCATGACAGAGATTTATATCACACTCATTTTCATGCAGAGGATGGCATTTGCATATGAATTATAGCCTTGTCACACAGGAGCAAGAAAGTCAGCAACCAGCTAAATCTTCACCTGTGGGAAATGTTTTGCTGGCCTGTGTCACCTTATCAGCAGGCAGAAAAGGGGTGCTATGATAACGAAAAGATCTCATTTATCCCTGATAAAGGCGTGCAAGAAAAACAATGTCGCCTCAGAATGCACTGGCACTCTAAGTTCTCACTTCAGTTCTGGTATATTCCCTGTTTAACAGAGTACCTGTAGAAGCCTCCAGAGGGAAAATGCTCCCTCCACGCTCCTGAAGGAATCATCTCTAAAGCAACCTACAGCTTACTGGGAGAAGGTAGGATTACTATTCATGGCAGACACTTTCATAAAAAATCACCTTATTCTTGCCCTACTCCCACTGCACAACAACAGCCATCTTCTATCAAAAAATGCAAAGAGATCTTAGTAAAACCTGCACTTTCACAACCCAGGAATATCCCTTTCAAAACTCGGGCAAAGATATCTGAGGTGTAGGACTCAAAAGGTAATAGCTATGATTGTCGTGATTTATGTGCAAGTTGCTTAGATTTTGGATTGGGGCCTGACCAACACAGCAGGTCAGATGATGCCATCCTTATTGATACGGGTAACGTTGTTATGAACAGACCAGCTGACTACTCAGCTGGATTGCCAGACCAGCACTTAAGCAGAAGCAAATACGGCATAGGATTTCCTGGGGATTAATGACTGGCTGGGAGTTGATGATAGCCTGATGCACAGGCAGTCATTAATCTTAATCCTCAGGAAATGATCTGTATCAAGGTCATTATTTCTCTAATAAGATAAAAGCAAACAAAAACATAATGTCATATAGATATTTATATTTTTAATGAATGATGAGCTTTCAGCTGTAATGTAAAGTTCACATGCCATTAACAAATATCCTACACATTCACCTCTTAGAGTGGCTGAACTCTTATCTTCTTAGAAGCTTTATGGTGAGACCAAGATTTTGACGGGGAGAAGCCTTCATTGTCTAGACTCTTAAATCCACAGCATGACTGCACACCTGCCTGAATGCAAAGTGCCACATATCCAGCAGCTCCCACTGATCTCAGGTATTACTCATCTCTTAGAGGTGGGCTGAACACCTTGCAAGCCTACTGATTACGGAGAGTTTGCAAGTTGGCTTTCACAAGACAGGCACAAGCCATGCAAAACTGCATTTGTGTGAAACAGGAAAAGGAAGGACAGGTTCATGTGTGTGTAATAGTATATTGGGACTGCTCTGTTTATCCACATTTTGTGGAAAGCAAATCTTACTCTCTCATTTCATGTTGTCCTACTTGCAATGAAGTGTATTTTTAAGATGCTTTCAATTGCCGTAGAGGTTGGTTCTGACTTCACAAATGAATTATTCAGAAGCAAATTTGATGAGCTGGTTTTCTATAAATACATTGAATGTTAATGCAGTAATAATGGTGTGTAGGTCAACCTCATCTTCAATAGTCACATGGCCTATTTATACTGCTTTTGCTACCAAGAGGATGCAGATGGGACTTCTTCCCTGTCAGCCTTGCAAAACCCACGCAACTCCAAATGACAGTGCAGTGTGTCTTCTGATGCCCCCATTTCCCTTGCAATTATTCATGGGAATGTAACTGTGAACTTTATTACTGACTTAAAGAAAAGCTGGATCTCCCAGCAGCAGTGCAAAAATTAGAAATGTAACTTCTAAAGGCAATATTTGACTAGAAGCTCTCAACAGTCAAGTAGAGAGCTCCCAGACTTAACCCATGCTTTTCCAGCCACTGAAAACATGGTCCACTTGGATGTGACAGCTGCAGTGTTGCTGGTGTCTGATTGGGAAGTGATTTGGCCCACAGATCCAGCTGTCCAGAAAGACAGCAGGCTCTGAAGAAACCATCCTATGGGAGGCTTCAGAAGGCTGAAAGAAGGTGGGTGCAGGAGAGTGAGATCCAGTATGAGAAAGGCAAAGAAGTAAATGCTAGAGAAATGCAGAAAAAAGAAATGCAAGGAGGAGGAGGAGGAAGATGTCAGGAGTATGCCCAAGTGCAGGGAGTGCCAGAGTCCCTGTGTATATGTTAGCTTTGATAGACACCTTACAAGCTTTTTTCCTTTAAGAGTGGCACTTTTCAATGCTTTCATAAACTGTTCTTTTTCTGCAAATCCAACACATCCAAATTTGCATCATCAGCAAATGATGCAGTGTTTTTGACCTATTGATCTAAGTCATCATCTGGCAGAAATACCAAGGAAATTTAAGATGGCTAAAACAAGACTGAAAAATCCTCAGAACATCTTTCCGCTATTCCTTTGAGTCTGATCCATACTTGCATCAAAGGATTTGGAAGAAACCCTTTAGCCTCACAGGTCATGCACCAGGTCCACAGTCATTCATTACATGAGTGCAACAGAGATAATTTTCTTTGCTTACACAAAGCTCAAAACTGTTGAGGTTTTTTGGTAGAGAAAGGGTGTGTAAAGTGGAGAGAGCCACATGGGCCAGAGAAGGCAACAGGTAATCCTTTACATTTCTACATCTCCCCAAATGAGGGGTTTATAGAGCAAAGAACTGCATTTCTCAGACACTTTTAAAAATTCCTTTAAATTTGTAACCATTAAATGCTATCAGCTTAAAAAATTACTTAGCTAGCATGGCAGAAGTCTCTTAAAATAAAGACGATGCACCAATTTGGTTCTGCAGTGTCATTATACACAGGTAGATTAAAACAAAAAAGCATGGTGAGAATTTGGTAGGTAAAATTCATACAGATCCAAATGGATAACTAATATTGTATACAGTAGGTACCCACATCCATTTTCACATGTACATTTGAAATGAATGAAAGATTGAAATACAGTGTCATCCAAATTTATTAACTAGTATTACCTACCTCAACCAGCCACAGTATTCACATCAAACTAAAACATCTTTTCTTTCATGGAAGTTTGCAGAACAAGCTGAATACAGAATAATGAATATGGACACTTAAAAGCTTCAAGTCTTAGAAAACAACATGAGTGTTCAGTGAAGATATCCAATACTCTTCATGTTTGCCCTCCAAACTGCAGGCAGTGTAAAAGATCTTGAAAGCCAAGTCTGTGTACAAATGAGGTGGTGCCTCAGAAAAGGTTAATAATGTGTGACAGAAACACGGATGCATTTTTTTTCAGATTTTTCCTACAAGCATACGTCTATTTATAAAAAGCTAAAACCAGAGTTCCAAGTGCAAAAACAAATTATTGAATGAATTGCACTTTCATGCTCTCATGAACTAAAATTCGAGTTCTATAAAGTCAGCAAAAGCTTGAAATACTGGCTTCTTTATATGTAACAACCTAAATATCTACATATACACAGGCTATTTTCCAGCAGCTTTTTGGCCATTTCTTCATTAAAGTTTTGCATTAAAATACAGTGTTTACTGTAAATATAGGTAGATTCTTTTCCCCCTTTTTAAATTTTAACTCAGTCTGTTATTTTTAATGAAATGTCCAGATAACGAAATGGCTACTGCCTTGCACTTACTTGAGGGCTGCAACATATTTATATTCCCATTTTTAAAAATACTATTACTTCCAGAACAAATGTAAGATTTTGCAAAGGAAAAAATCTGTAAACAGTGGAGTATTATGTGCAAAGAAATCCTAAAGAAAATGTTACTGGATTAATTTAAACAATATTTATGCACTGCAAACATCTCTATCAATCCACATCAATCTCAATCATTTTTACTGACATAATGTAAACCAGGATTGAGTTACCTGACAAACTTAATTATAATTAATACCTAGTTTTCAGAAGTGTAGGGCTTTTATCTCTCCCAAGATAAATTTCAGATTTCAAACCCCTTTTGTCCTTCACTGTTGTGAAGGGGGAAGTCTCTGGTGCAAGCTTACTACAGCAGAAAAGTAGACAGGTCTGACCACTGAACAAGCTATGTGTGGGAAACAAGTGAAATAAGCTTGAGCAATGGAAAAATATCTGAGAGATGACCTTATTCTCGATTTACATTAGGTTCAAATTGCACTCCAGTCAACAATTCTAGCTTTCTTGTAGTCTTTAATATGTCATGTATGCTCATGTGAAATACTATATATAGTTTTTGGTCACTGAAGTTTGAAAGGTCTGTCAGTAATATTTTAGGTCTCTTTAGTCCTTCCCTATTCCTTCACAAGTGCTATTTCTCAAGACATCTATTACTGCAGCAAGAGAAGTCCTACAGACACACAGACACCAAACAACACATAAATGGCCTTGAATTCTTTTGATTCTTCTACTAGAATATGAGAGTCAGATCACTCCACAGTTACAAAGCCAATATGGTTTTCCTGCCAGCTTCTCAGATCAAAGCAGTGGTCTTCTTGCTAATTTGTCCAAGAAATAATAAATCACACCGCACTTGGATAAAGCAAGTAAACCATTTACATACATGTAACAGAGAGGTATGTTTGCTGCATTTTTATTAATGCAGGTGGTCAGGTGGTCAGCATTAAACCACCTGAAGTCAAATCAACAGAATCTCATTTTTTCTACAGTGCACACAGCGAATTATCCACCATGTTGACATTTTTTAAAAATAAAATCAAAACCAGGGAGGAAAACAAAAATCTTTATGAAAGTACAGGATGATAGAATTTTTGTAGCTTTTACATTGCTGCTGAAGCCAGAAGAGAAAAGAATCAGTAGTTATAATATGCACTGACCAAGTGACCGGTTTTAGTTTCACTGCAGTAAGCACATTTCCTACGTTGAAAGTCTTGGTGGGAGTATGTATATCACACTACAAAAGTGCAGAACTCTCTCAGAAAATCCAGATACATTCAGAGAAGACTGAGGAAAGCAAGATAAATGCAAAAAATCGTTTCAAGGGGAGAAAAGAAAAACAAAGCATTTGTTTGCTTTTGCATCAGGAAAGTTTAAAAAAAAAAAAATAGGCATACCTTCAGCAAGTGGGTCAAGTGTGTGAATCATGAGCTGGAAGATGCTGTTCCTCATTAGACTGTTGTGGAGAGATGCAGAGCTTCCTCCCCGCTGGAGACGTGGCTTGGTCTAGGGTAAAAAATATGGTGAGGAATTTAGGGGCTTTTTTGTTTTTTGTGTTGAAAGATGTCTGAAACAGTATGAATTAATCTAACACCTCACTGCACGATGAAACATTTTGAACCATCGCCTATAGCAGATTATATTAAACTACAGACTGGATCAACCACTGCCATAAGTATAGACAATTTTTCTGGAGGGGATGGATTGTCAGAACAACCATTAATCTCCCAGGACTCAGGAAAAAAAACAGGGCAAAAAGAATCCTTCTTTGTGAAAACTCATAAAGTGTAAAGAAAATGAAAACCTCATACTCACATCAGGAAGAACTAATAATTTGTTTCTTTGTAGAACCTTTTGTTTGAATCTCTGAAGTAAGTTATAATTTTTATTACTTTGGTACATTGCAAATATGCATATGATCAAATCTACAGAGAAAAAGGGCAGACAATACTCTTTTTTAATGGCATTCAGTCAGAGTGAAACATGCTCCTTGCTTTGGTTCAATCCATTAAAGTCTCGTGGCAAAAAGAGATGGAGAGTGTGGTAAGGCAGTACAGACATCTGGAGCAATGAATCTAACGTACAAGCATCTTTTGTGTGCTTTTAACGAAATACGAAACATACTCTGAGGTTCTGTTCCCCATGCAATTGTCTAATACAATAATCAATGCATCGTATATATCTCATTGAGTAAGACTGTTTTGTGGCTGTTTGTTTGTTTCCATAAAAAGGATAGTGAGAGCCAACATCCTACTGACTAGTAAGACCCTGAAATCCAATTAGAGGGAAAAAACCAACACTGAAGAAAATAATACTTGGCAATAATACATGGATTAACCCTTGGTGTCAGACACATACAAAATGGGAAATTATAGAAACCAATAAAGAAAATTAGTTCACTGCTTTATCTTTGGAAATCAATTATTTAAACTCTATAACAGTATAGGAGGAGAAAGAAATCCCAGCAATTTAGAAAAATGTTGATGCATGCCAAACCAAAGTAAGGCTTGCCTCACCACCCTCCTGACAAACAAATGTGTAATTGTTGCCTACCGTCAACATTTGGTCATCCTTGTCTCCAGCATTAGGTGACTGCATGAACGGGAAAAAGAACAAAAAGAAGTGTCAGATGGAGCACACAGGCAATCCAAAGGCAGTAGAACATCACACATGTCTGATGCTATGAATTCTGTCGTGATAGATTTTTGAACCACTCCAATCATCCTACTGATTAAGTAAATCAGAGTAAATTCACACTGCAGTGTGCAAGCATCTTTTACTGTTGTCAGTTTCTTGGACAGGATTCGTTGTCATTTCAGGGCCTGGCACACAGCAGTGGGGCTGCAGATCACAATGTTCACTTCATACAAATTACCCAGGGAGGCAAACTCCCTATACATCCACCAGTTTGAGAGAGTGAGGATAGAAGACTAAAGGCAACAAGAAACTCAGGATTGACCAACTGTTCCACAAAAAGCCTAAAAAGGAGTAACCTTGGTATTTTGCAGGAAGAGACTAGACAAGGAAATGAAAAAACATGTTTCAGTTTAACCACTCCCTGCAAATTACCATTTAGCCCAAACTAGCAGCTCTGATTAAGGGCAAGCAACATGGCACACACTGCCCTGCCATGAAGGAAAATGAGACTCTGAATGGGTCTTAAACGATTTTCTCCATCTCAAGGACTCTTCTTTAGTGCTATCTGATATACAGAAAACAAATTGCATTACAACTGTTCTATGGAACAATCTTTCCCATTCAGTGAAACCCATTTTTGGACAGGTATCAACAGTAATTTTTTGGACATGCTTTTTGGGTTAATTAACCTTGAAGGTTAAGTGGAAGGCAAGCAGCTATGATCAAACACTGATGACAGAACAAATCCTTTATGTTCCATAATAAATACAAGAATAACCAGAACTAAATTCTTTGTCAAAAATGTACTGCTACAGCTGTGAATATTGACTTGAAGTAAAGATCTTTGTTCTGATAAAGGAACTACCTGTCACCTCTAAAATAAATTTGCCCTTGTGTGAGAAAATAATAGAAGAAAAAAAGTTCTATGCTGTATTGAAGAAAACTATCACAAAAAGAACTTTCAAAGGAATAAAAAAAAAAAAGGAAACAAAAGAAAATACAAAACCCATGTTTTAAAATGTCATTTAAAAAGTAGATGCATCTTAGAAAATGCTGGCCTAACGTGTATGTGTAAATGGTTATATATTAAACATACTCGTGCATCTTTCAGATACGAACCCACGCAAAATGAGCAAATCCACAATTTATATATGAGCATTTCAAGGGACCTTCATGGAAAAAAAATCCATCTCACAGCAAAATTTGCAGGAAAGCAAAAAAGACAAGCTGGGAAAAGCTTTTGTTGTCCCAGAAAAAAGCGATTTAGGATAGTTGAGTCCTAAGGATCAGTGGCTATAGTTATAGAAGTAAAGTCTGTGGTACTTGGATGAATGTGCAGAACTGGAACTTTAATAAAAATTTTAAAAAATACTATTTGGAACTTTGATTTTCTGAAGATAGGAAATCTATTTTTTATTTTTAATATTGAAAGATATGAGAACGTATAATTGGTGAAACGGAGTAAATTGTACTTTCTACGTGACAAAGGTCTGAAGACTATCACTTTTCAAAATTTCATGTTAAAGGAAACACTTCTCATTTGTTTGAAAGGCAATGGGATGAAGCTGAATGAATGTATAAAAACAACTAGTTGATAATTTGTACCATATAATTTAACTAGTACAAGATAATTATATAATAAAGAGAAAGAATAATGAAACACATTTTCCATATACATTAAGGAAACAAAAGTGTGAAATAATTTAATTATTTGCCAATACAAACTGGGATATACACCATGAAATAGATTTTCTAAATAATGTTTTCCACACATGATTAGCCATGCAATTATTTCTGAGTTTGACTTACAAGTCTAGTTACATTCTAGCAGAAACATTCAGGACAATTTCAAAAACAGGACTGTAAACAATTATTTGACATTTTGGTGATACTAAATACTTTTAATTCCTGGATTATATCCTAGAGTAACAATAAAAACACCTTAAAATAATGTTTTAAAATACAGCATTGAAAAATTCAGTTGTGTTGCTGTTTACAGTATTTGATGGCATTTGGTCCACACCAGAATGGAAAATTAAACTATTTTCCTATTGTTCATGGCAAGTTTTGCATTTTCATGGTCTTTGCTATTTAATTTTGGTATCATACACTGCATGGGAAAGTATCTTAAAGTATCATTTTTCCCTTGCAGAAACATTCAGTATTTAGGCATTTTATGCAGTCTTTTAATTTGAGGCAACACTAAAAAACTGGTCCAGTTGGTGGTGTTTTTTGCAGTGGGAGAAAATACTTCATTTGTGGACACACTCAACAGTGATTTTTAAAAGAAAATACATGTTTTCTGTAAAGATAGGTTTGTTTTTATATCATGGCAACTGTTGCATGTTAGTTTCCTCAGGATCAGAAAGAGATGAAAGTTCCATGTCACACAGTATATATATTTCTGAAGGTTTTACTAGCAAAAATTACCTTTTGCAATTACATGCTATAATTTCTTTAAAACCATGAATTTATTATGATTCTGCAAAGTGAAAAAAATGCATTTTAGCATACCTTCTCATTCAAAAGTATTTGGGGCACAATCTATTATTATGTTTTCATCAGAATTATAAAATAATTAATCATTAGACAGATCACTAATTTTTTTTCAGGGAATTCAATGGGGTATTTGTTGGTTCTCCTGTACCACATGGCAGGACATAAGAACTTGTCCATCCTTCTGCCATTGTCGATGATGTATTCACGGTTGCTTCAGATGAGCTAGAAAGTCTTAAAACATTTTATTTCAGGAAGAATAATTAAAAAATGCCTACTTGCTATGGAGAAATGGTCTCTGGTATCCTTTTCACACACCTCTTTTCCTCAGTTACCTAAGTCCATCAGTGGTTGAACCTGACAACTTCCCTTCTTTGGGAACATATGTTGTTGAAAAACAGGCTTTTGAGTAATTCATGCAAGAAGTGATGACTCACTAAGTACCTGGTGAGTCTCCCAGAGCTTTCCTTTGACATAAAGGGCACCATGACAGCCATAGGAGGAGCAGAATCTCTAAAAAGCTCTATGTATTTGACACAGAATATCCCTGTTAACAAAAGGTGGCTAGTGACTTGAATCATCTGTTAGAGTGTGTATCCCAGAATCAGAGAGCTGACCGTCTGCAGCTCGAGCAGTTGTTGCTCTAGTTGAAGCTCCCACGTTAAAGGTTCAATAGCCAGAAACAGTGAACTGGACTGCTTATTCTCTTCTGCTAACATGAGAAAAGCAGGTTGTCAAACAACAGCAGGTAAAAATGTAATGGGATTTCAACACCCTTTCTGCAGTGTGGGTTCACATATCTTTTCTGCTTGATAAATATTTTTCAAATATAGTAAGGAAAAGCTGTTAAAAATCAATCAATCAATCAATCAATCAATCAATCAATCAGTCAATCAGCTTTTCTGGGAATAATGGCATTCCATGATGTTTGTTGGTGGGCAGTGCGGTGCTGAATGCAATATCGTGTCTCAAATTATTGTATTATATGAGCCCAGATAGAAATTTGCATAATTTTCTCAAGATGCTTTCTAGTGCAGGACTTCTGCTGCTCTCTCTTATGCCTGTTTTAAAAAGTGGCATCTGGACACTGTAACTTTACAGCTGGTAGTTGAGTCATCACTTGTCTGTCCTCAAGTAATTTACAGACGATAAGTTTTCTTGGAGCATTTTTCTAGGATTCTCTAATCTTATATTTAAGGTCTGTAGGGTTTTTTGTTTGACTGAACTGCAGAAAAATGAGGTAGATTTCAAAGGCAGCCACTGAAGTCAATCTAGTTAACCTAAGACAGTTTAGTTAATTTCTAAAAAACAGCATCCAAAGGAGTGCTAGTAATGCACTTGGAATAGAACACTTCTGCATTTGTTTGAAATTATATGGTAAGTAAGGTTAAGACACAACTAAAATCCGAGCAACAAGTTTAGCTAGGCAGATTTCAGAAATAGGCTTAATGAGCTTAGTAAAGGAACCAAAAAATGAAGGTATTATTCTATCAAGTTCTCTTAATACATATATCTTTGAATTTTACCAAATTAGAATCCCTTAGAACTCCCTTCTGTGAATACTCCAAAACAATCCAAACCTTTGCCTATTGGGGGGTGCCTGGAAAGATCAAATCCTTGTGGTCTCAATATACTTAAACTAAAATTCTAGTATCCACGGAAATAGAAGTTGACCATCACCACCTGGCGAACCTCTGTCAGTGGGGCCAGTACAACTTTATAACTGAAGGAGACCCTCATTACCCCACTCTCTGGATTATTTTTGCAGAAAGTCTGTAAGTAGCTGTAAGGGAATACTTCTGTATTTAAGCTATAGTAAACTGATGGTAAGGATTTCAACTTACTTATTACTGCTTAGACATCAGTATCTGAATTCAAACTGTGAACTAACACTGCATACAGGACCTCGGATCTTATTTAAAACAGGAAGAAAAAGCTTTAGTAAGCACACTGTAGAAAAATATACTAAAATTCTCTTTCACTTTGACTTCTTCTTTTCACCTTTCTCTTTCCTAAAAGTAAAATAAAACAGGGAGTTTTACCTAAACAAGCAGGTTTCTGTATTGTTGAAGAAAGTAAATATGATTCACAACAACCATATCCAAAATGAAATTGAGGTTGTAAAATTGCTTTACTGATCAAAATGAAGAATTAATTTAATTAGATGTTGAACATCCAAAGACATTAAGCTGGACCACCAAAATGGAATATCTGACTCCATCTACAACTGCTTGTTTACAGGCACCTAGTGTGAAAGTTGTAGCTCTGGAAAAAGCAAAATGGCTTTGTTAATTCAGATCAGTTGTCTCTTTTATGCCAGTCTGTTCATGCAATTACCCGATGTGCATACACACAGTGAATCTTCATAAATGTTCAGAGGAGATGCATCTTAGTTGATTTGAGCAGTGACAAATAGATGGTGTAAGCCGTTAGCTGCTAAATCACATGCTAAAGTTAGGTCAGCTGATTTAATTCCAGATATCTGTGCATCCCACTGTATGAAATAAGGCTCTTCTTGGCAGTCTGTATAACCAGTTATATGGTATTTAGTTATTCAGCGTGTGTAAGGAAGAGTCTGCCACATGCCTCTTACCTTCTCTGAACTTGCTTAAAGTCAGGTATCTTTGGCTTAGGGTGGCAATGTAATAGCTCAAGCTTAAAGACTTCATGAGTTTTTAATCACCTTAGTGTCAAAAGTAATTATGCAGTTTTAAGTTGTCCCTCTTATCCTCATTTCAAGACTTACCAATGAAGTCACCTTTTGCTATTTTTTGAGTCATATAATTCAGCACCATAGCATTGTATGTCTATGTAACTTTCAGGAGGGCAAAAGAATCCTTAAAAATGTATATATATATATATATATATATATATATTAAAAAATTAAAAATCTAAACCTAGGTACTCAGTAGACATAAGATACACATGCACAAAACATGTGTTCACAAGTGACAGTTTAAGTACTTCAGTATGGACTTATGTGGCTAACTTTAAAATACGTGGATTTAAAGTCTTTAATATGCTGCTACTTCATCAACATGACATGAGAAAGCATTAGTGAGCATTCTAAGTATAAGTTCTCGAAACTTAAGAAATTTTGGAAGTAAAATCACCCATGAAACAAGAAATTATTTGTAAGGTGGGGACTGGGCAGGCTTTAATCTGAATTGCAACTACATCATAGAGACTACTGACAGGAGACGCTTACTCTTCATTTCTTACAACTCAATCAAACATGAGCGACTTAGTAAGAAGCCAGCAAAAACAGCATTTCCTGTTACTTCTCCTTGCCTAAATACACAAAGGATCTGCTACAGATTATGGAGGTTTCAGAGTTTGCCTTAGAAGTGGTCACAATAATTCCCAGAGGGGAAGATGTTTGACAAATCTCAACTGTGGCTGTTGCTATGCTGATTTGCAGCTCCTGAATAAATTTCACTGCAGTCAGTTGGCTGTATACTGCAGAGGATTCACCCCAAGGGCAAAAAGGCTGCAGTTTCACTGCCTTTCCACCTCCAGCACCCTGGAGATCCTGAAGGACAGCTCCAGCTGCAGAGAAGAAACCAGCCTGCACAGCCCGTAGGGAGGAAATGCTGAACCAGCACATCCTCGGCTGCCCTCAGCATGTCCCTCTTCCACCAAGATCTGCTCACTTCTTTCATCTTACTTCACGGCTGCCTTTCCCCTCCAGGTGACTTTTCTGTTACCAGGATCTCTGCCGACTTTATTGTCAGCTGGTAAAGAGGCCTGATCTAGCTCTCAGGACAGTGACTGCAAGAAGATCATAAGGAAAATATGTGAGTGGCATATAAAATAATGAGTGATACTGAGAAAGTTAGCTGAGTATTGCTAACAGTGCATGTCTCCCCCAGTGTTAGAAAGGGACAGAGAATAGAACACTGGCCAAAGGGAAAGCCTCAGCTATCCTCTGCGACTACATTTTCCATGAAACAGTAATAACATTTAAAGTGGTCTCATGCACACATTAAAAAAAAAAAAAAAGAGACGGGGGTTAAAGAAAAATATTACCAATACAGTTAGTACTGAGGTAAAAATGTTTCAAATAATGTTTCAAAACATGAAATTGTCATCCCCTGGAGCATGCTGGCAGCTATGGGCTGCAGTACCATGGGTATCAGTTCTACACCAGTAATAGGCAAATCTAGCAGTCAGCTTCTGTTCCTCCACTTCCCTGTTTGTAAACTAGGAGTAGAGACACTGTTTGTAAAGAACTTTGTTCTTATAAGGAGGGCTGATTGCTTTAGGGGCAAGTAACTGAGTATGACTGCCCTCTCTCCAGCAACTCACTGTGGTCTTCTGGGTTTTGCATCTCATACTGAGCACAACATAGAGGTTCATTTCAAAGCTACAAAGCAAATCTTTGAGACCAGCATCTCCAACAGGTAGAGGTAAAGGATCAAAATGTACCTCTTACAATGTTTTGTTAGCTAACAAACATCTAAGATTTTTTAAATTTTTGGACCATTTTTGTTTCTAAGAAGTCTGAACCTATGAGTTTACAAAATTATGTGAGAATTCATGTAATCAAAGCACACAGAACCCTTGTGCTTTTTACATCCCATATGATGCTAGAATGATTCTTCAACATTGTAAGACAAAAACAAATTAAAATACGATGGTTTAATTTTTTTATTCACCCACTAACTGGATTATGTTACATGTTCTCAGTTTTACAATGTGAAACTAGACATCATGTCCAAGACAAAGTATGACTAAAAGAAAATATCATAATTTTGCCTATTTGACCCAATAGTATTTCAGGCTCATGGTCCTTCTGGTATTCACTAGTATTCAGATGGTATTCACTGACATTGAATACCATCTGCCTCTATATTCATCCTTCAGATAACCATTTTCAGCTTTTCCATCACTGCCTCTTAGATCCTTCTTATCAAATGAAACATGGAAATGCCATCTAAGGGTTTGTCTTATACCTGGTGCGGGGGTAAGAAATGGTAGGGAGAAAATCTTTTATGAAGAAATAGAGAAGAAATTTTACAGAAGAACCTGCAGATAGGAAACAAGCACTGTACTGCGAGTGTGCCTGATGGAGCTGTGGACAGAAAAGCAAGTCAGATTTCCAAATTTCATCTACAACCACAAAACAAAACAAAAGAGTTTTCTTCAAATTAGGAGAAGAAAAAAAGAGGATGGCATTAGTCTGTCTTACCCTGATTACTCCTGCCTTTTAACTATTTTTCTACAATGTGGTACTAAGATGAAAGAGATCTAAGATTTTTGGCTCTGAAATCAAGAGCATCCCTGCATTCTAGAGACCACCAGATGTGTTCTGGACAATGTGCAGTATGCATGTGCCAGGTTACTCTTAACTCCTTTGGAGCCAGGAGATGAAACTGAGGCAGAAACACCAAAATGACACTGTTCTTCTTCAGTGCAGGGTTGTAACACTAAGACCTTAAATCAGACCTCCCCCATTTTGGCTCTCAGTGTCTGGATCATTAGAGAAATTGCATCTTTCATGGCATAGACAAGGAGAGACAGAAAATCTCTGCACTCACCTTCCTTCATCAGTCTGCTATTTCACATGGCCTTTCATACTTCTGATTTGTCCCTACAGCCATGACCCAGATGCCTGCAGGGAAACCACTGTCCATGCAGAAGCAGTGGCTCATGTTGCTCTTCCCTGCAAAGTCTGGTCCTCTCAGAACAGCTTCCTAATTAATATTTAAGCTAGACATACAGCTCCAAGGATAATTCCCCTTGTCATCAAAGAGATAAGGCACTGGGGAAAGCAGATGTGCTGGAGTGAGGGAGGACTTACACGGATTTAATAGGAAACCATGTCTACAGGAAAGCAAGAGAGAGTTCATGGTGAAATAGTGAGGGTGGCAGCCTAAGCAGCTATGGGTCCTACCTCAGGCTTTTATCTGTGTTTCACCTCTTTTTCCCATTTACAGCCTATGACAAAAGCATTTCTTCACCTATTAGCTGCCAGGTAAGCTTCACTGCAAAGCATGAAATTTCTCTGAGACTTTTGCTGAGAAATGTTATTATAAACACCAGCCAAAATCACAATCTGCAAGGTCTTTCAATTAGCAAGAGAAGGGAAACCCACAGTAACTCTATCCATCTTTTATGTAATTCCATTCCACTACAATTAAAATTAAAGTCTGGTATCTCTAAGCTCTGCAGAAGTCACGAGCACAAGATCATGCCATTACCCCCAGCCGTAAGCATCCTTTTAGCCATCAGTTACTCCCCAAATGCACAGTCTGCCCCTGTCATGAAATCACAGAATCACAGAATACGTTGAGTTGGAAGGCACCCACAAGGATCATCAAGTCCAGCTCCCAGCCCTGCACAGCACCATGCCCAAGAGTCACACCATGTGCCTGAAAGCATTGTCCAAAAGCTTCTTGAGCTCTTGTCAGGCTGGTGCTGTGACCAGTTCCCTGGGGAGCCTCTTCCAGTGCCCAATCACTGTTGGGGTGAAAAACTTTTTCTAATATACAACCTAAACCTCCCCTGACACAGCTTCAGGCCATTCCCTTGGGTCCTGTCACTGCTCACCAGAGATAAGAGATCAGTGCCTGGCCCTCTGCTTCCTCTTGACAGGAAGTTGTAGACTGTTATGAGGTCTTCTCCTCTCATGATTTTCCCCTCAGAAGCTGTGCTTCTTTCATTGTATCTTAGACTTTCCTGCTGCCTTTGTTTTCTCCTATCTCATTGGCAGCCACATCACACAATGCCCATGGAAATCCAATCCACCAAGAACACTTCTGTTTCAGAGACTGGCACCTCTGTATCTGAAAGGGATGCTCCCACTGTCTCAGCTATCTGCTTTCAGTAAGAAGTGCAGGCATAATTATCTGCACTTACCAACAAGAAGGCTCTCACATACCACTTCTTTCAATATTACCCAGCCCAAATAGTATTTCTTCAGTGTGAAAGGTACACAAAATGGATGGACTGGGGAGAATTTTTAACAAAATCTACATCCTTGTATTGAGTGAAGTCACACAAGACAGAGGAAATTTGAAACTAAGAGCTGAACTTGCACAGTAAAGCTGGGTCCTCTTAATGAAAAGCATTGGATATGAATTCCATTAAGACAAGTAAAAATATTTTCTGAGCCTTAGTATATACATTTGCTGATTATTTAATAGCCAAACTCCAGCTCCTGTGGCTACATTCCAGGTTAGCATGTTTTTGGCTTTAACATCCCAAAATAAATCTGTTTCCAGGTCGTGCACATACTGCTTGATCTTCAAAAATCTGGTTGCTCCAGGAGGGAATAACCTAGTTCCCTAGGACAACATTTTAATACAATTAAATTAGTCATAAAAAGAAAACTTTTAGTTAAGGTAAAACAGAAATCACCATATGCTTTGCAGTCTTAATGCCAGGAAGTAATCCACACACTGGAAAGTTCCCATTGCTACAAATCTACCTGTTTCTAGTTCAACATGATTTTGCAATCATTCTATAAGCATGTAAAAACTTCTGTTAACAATGCACACGTGATTCTTTTCACAATATTCACCTGAGATTCGGATAATTGCAGTCTGTTTCAAGCTAAATTGTCAGTAAACACGGCTCTTTCATGTGGGAGTTTGTGAGTATCCAGTCAGGATTTTGGGAATTTAAGTTACTTTTCATTATATGGGGTTCTATACATGGTCTTTTACATTAACCAGCTTTTGTGCTTGTAATGCTGATGAAGAGAGTCAAAGGAATAAATGTATTGGAATCTTGTAGAGTCATCTTTCCATTTGTGAAACAGTGTGTGGACAGAAGGAGGACAAGCACAGATTAGAACTCCCAAAGTCTGTCTGCTTCCTGTTTGCTTTACTGGCAATTCTGCAGTTGACAACTCTGTGTATGGACATTTTTAATATGCTTCATAAATAGTATTCCTGCAGTTGTGCTGTGGATGTCAATGGTGACATCTGAAGTGTGCTTGTTATATAATTTTTTTTTCTTTTTTGGTTCAAAACTGTGCTTATTGAAAGGGACAGAATCATTAGAACTGTCAGTATTCAATTCCTGCTAACAGTGTTTTGTGTGCAAACGGAACTTTCCTATATAGCGTCACAGAAATCACCTCTCAAACCAATCATATTTTTCAATATTCTAGTTAAATACGATATTAAAACCTTTTCATTCTGGTTCACAGAGATTTAGCAATTACATGAAAAAAATTAAGAAGATCAGGTAAAATCATAAACTTAATAAAAAAGTAACAAGTACAGGAGACACTGGCATATGTCCAACAGATCAAAACAACAACAAAAAAATTGGCTTGAAGTCTGATTTCACACCACCTTGAATTAATTTCATGGGATTAGCATGAAACTAAATTAACTGAGAGCAGGATCTGGTTGTGCATGCAGGAAAAGAGGTGATATTTATTCTACAGCACGCTGAAAGAAGGTGTCCATCTCATAATTTTTTAGATATAAAGCAAAAATACAGTGAAAATAAAAGACACATTTTGGAATGTAAATTATGGTTTTATTATGGTCATAATAAAGTTTATCTGTAGGATGTGCTCCTATTTCACACCTTTTCCCAGACCTTTCCTGACAAGGACTTTCGAAGTCATACAGTCAGGCTCTACCTTCACCCTGCAGATTTTTGGGATTTTGTCACCTCAGTCTGGAGCCTCTCTCAGCAAACAGCCAGATGCAAAAATTTCAGACTTTGGTGTAAAGTCATGGATGTCTGACACACAACACTGAGAGCTGGGGAAACTGGGGGCTCAAGATCCAGCCACCTACCCTGACAAGCTAGACCAAACTGCACTGATGATCTGGAGGGTTCAACTGTTCCAACAAGACCAGTTGCCTGAACATTTCTGCAAAATCCACTTAAGCCACTCCATATCCTACCTATGCGAGTCAGGTCTCAAAGCAACAGCTGTTTAAAAAAGCAACACAAAATTAAAATTCCTTTCCTAATGCTCTAGCAAATTATGGCGAGCTGTGCCACTGTTTCTCCCAGATAAAGGAATGCCTGGCCACTCCCAGTACAAGCATCCAGGGCAGCTTCACCCACCACCAAGCAGTCACGCTGTGGCTCAGCCACGTGCCACACCACTCCCTGCTTTCACTCCTGGCCTCCACTGCAGCCAGAGTCACAGGCAAGTAAGGACAACATTATAAACTACTCTCTGAGCTCATTAAAGGATGGCAAAGCAGAAACTATAACAGGATTCCAACCCTTTCGTGTCTCATTTCTAGCTGAAGGCTTGTTCAGGAGGGGTATAAAGAAGAGCTGCTCCTGTCCGCTGGATTAGTGGTGCCATCTGTGAGAAAAGGACTGGGGAATCGACCTGTGTGATTGCAGGTTTTGTGGTACTAACAGAATCTACCACAGCATTTCCAATCCCTAGCAATCTTTTGGGCACAGCTAAAGAGTGGCAAAACACAGATTTGCATGGGAATGGACTGGTCATGTCAGCAAAGACTTTGGACCTAAAAGCCAACGTAGAATCTAAGTTTTTGTACACTCTTTGGAGAAACTGCTCTCCAGATTCTTATCAGTTCCGTGGAGAAGCTACATGTATTAATTCCACTGATGGAAATAAATTGGCTAACATGTCTATACCAGCTTAATCTCCAATTGTATTAATACAGAAAAACTCATTCTTTGGTTTAGGCCACAGAAAAAGGCGTGGTATCTTGGATGAAAACAAGGCAAGAGATGGAACACTAAAACAGACAAAAATGCTGGCAAAACACAGAAACTACAAATTTTTGTAAGCCTGAAGAACACGTGCTGCCCACAGAATCAGTGGTGCTTTTCTCTTAACTAATTTCTTGTTACATAAAAGATCAAAGGACTGCCTATATTTTCCATCTCTAAAGTGTTTCTTTTCTGCCTGAGAAGCAGTTACAGACCCAGGGGCAGGCTGAATTCTAACCACTGATTTTTTGGGGGTTAGGCACTGATTTATGTTATTTGTCTCTCAGAAACACAGGACAGAAATCTTCCAGAGAAATGTAGACCTGGTGACTAAATCTGTCCAACCATGCCTTCCCACAGAAGACTAATCCTGAGATCTGTGATTGCATCTTTTCCTATGAAAACCATAGTGATCTCGAAACATTTGTGGCACAAGGTAATTACGCCTTCCAGGACCATGAAAGAATACCCAACAAAGGGGCCTTTTTATGTGTCTGATGAAGGTACTTTGAAAACCTAGTAAGAAAGACACTGCATATCTTGTAGCTAAAGACAATTAAGTATATCAGAACACCAACAGAACCAGAAGCAGAAATGCTCTAAACAAGCAAAACCTAATCACTTTCATCACAAGTTCTGCAAAAAAAGAAGTTACACACAGAGTTGTAAAAATCTAATGTGGCAATGTGGATTGAACTTACATAAAATGTATTTAGAGAGAGAAGGTTTCTTTCACTGGCATCACGGAACTATGAATTTTCTGTAATCATACCCTGCTTGCTATTTAATTGAAATAGAGTGATTTAAAGCCTTTGCAGCAAGTCTTTTATTATCAATTTTCATGTAATTCTTCCAACAGGTAATTGGAGCACTAATTCGTTTAATTACTTCAGGCATTTTGTCTCTCAGAATGTGTAGCCCTGTACAGAAAGGAGAATTAGAATAATTTCTGCACTTTGTTTTTGTCATCTAGGACCTCACAGTTTATTGTGATGTCTGCATGTCTGACTTTTGTAGAAAAAAATACATTAGATTTTCTTAATTCATTTGTTTCCTTCTTTCATTAGTTGAAGAGAAATCTTGCACTGTGATCTAAATTTTATGAACTGGTTTTTCCTAGTGAAAAAAAAAGTATTTAATCTTCTAGGTCATTTATCTCCTCTAAATTTGCCTTATTTATTGCTTACTCAAAGTCATGCCTAGTGTCTAATACCTACAAATTCTTCTGATATCAGAAACCATGAGGATGAATCTCAGTTTCATTTATAAAATGCTATTTTTGCTGCTTTATCCTTGTGAGGACAACCTTGTAAACGTAGATTGGCATAAGCCACTTATTAGGATTAAACAAGTTAAAGCAAGCAAGTTTCGTTTCTGCATTAAAGGGCTGAGCATGGTGGTGTGGCACTATGCAAGACTTAGTCTAGTATACACTGAGAAGCAAAACTTCTTCTTATACATTATATCCCATATTTTTGTATTTATCTCCCCCAATGTATGAGCAAAACTTTTTGGCAATGACCGCACCAAGACCAAGGATTCCTGAAAAAGTTATGGGTAAAAGGTATTGGCTTCTTCATAGCTACTTTTTCTTAGTTTCTTAGGTTCTTCTAAGGAAAACTTCAGCTTTCAGTAGTAGGGGACTCACTCTCGCACATGAACAAAAAAAATTAACTTTTCCTACGCCTTTTTAAAGTTCTTTAAAGAGAATTGCAATTTTAGGGTCTTAAACAGAAACAATCCCATTCCACATGCTTCATGAAAAAGATTTCAGAATCTTCTGCAGAAAAGATTTGATCCAGGATTCTTGGTCTGGTTCTGTTCTGGTCTTCAGTCTGATACTCACAGAAGAATGATCACTTAATCGTGTTATTTCTTTTTCCCTCAACACTTTCTGAATCAATCTTACTTATTTCTGTCTTTCTTTTTATTTTTCATTTGTAAATTTTATAGCACTAACTTATTCACTGTCTTGTCTTGCATTTTTCTGTAAAACTGTAAAACTTGCATTTTTCTGTAAAAAGATTTTCTGCAAGGTCTGTCACTGATCTTAGGACTAAAAGTTACATGTGACCTTTGCTGTGGTCAGAAATATCTGACAGAACTTTAAATACCTGGGTAGAAAATGCCGTGCACTGCAAATCTCATTTCTTCACAAGAGATTGACAGAACTACTCTGCTGGCAGTGAATTTGTCTGCTGAATCGGTTTTGAATAAGTGTCATGGACAGATGCAATTATGACCCCTGTTAGTTCACTCTAAAATGTACACATTTATGCTACTTGACCCAGAAGGTCTTGCAGCAACGGTTGGTCATTCTCTCCTCCCTGAACGACACCACTGAATGAGAGAAACATATGGAAAAAACCCTAGAAAATTATCAAACAGTTGTCAGTTAAACAAAAAAAGCAGTCTGTCAACTAGAGAGCCCTGAACACTGAAGAGTCATCAAGTTTCATAACTAGTTTTCATAACTAACTCTTCATTACACCTTTTCGAGTAACTCCACTTCAAGATATTTTAAGGCTAATGCTGTAGTAGCTCCAGCCAGAAATGTAGTCATACGGCTGAACTCCCACCAGCATCCATTCTGAACCAAGGATGACAATATAAAGGGACTTAATATCAACTTCAAGGTCAAGGAGACTTGGTCTAGTACAAAAAAATCAACATAAAGCAAAACAAAAAGCAAGGCTAGAATACACAAATGGATGATCACCCAGCAGTTTAGGGGATAACAGCAGTGTACCTGTATCCCTGGAAAAAACCATGGCAAACTAGGGGAGATGTAGAGTAGATTTGTGAGGAGCTAGATTTCTGAATTCAAATGCAGTTGAACAGACTTTGTAGCCTGACACTCCTACTCTAGGTGATGACTCCTCCTCCTCATCCGTGCCACCGAAACCCACAGTTTTTAAATAAAGACAGTTTGGATTAATATCTACCACATAAATCCACTTGCTTTTTGGTTAGCATGAATGCAAATGGAGCAAAAATCCTTAGGAAGGGACTGAGTGGAGTGGAACAAGGTACTTTTAGAGACTAACTGGCTCCCCTTGAGAATTTCTTGCACTTCCTGTCTTCTACAATACTTTTGTAAGCACAAAATGGTGGTCTTGCAGACCCTTAAAGACCAGGCAACACACCAAGGGGCTCATACAAGTAAGAGTTCTTGGGACTGAGCTCATAATTTCTAATAGCAAATACATTAGGATTTTATAAGCTCAAAAAGGCTTGTGAGACTAATAATCCATAAAGCCTATTAAGCTATTAAGGTAACCAAATAAAGCATCTGCCTTTTGATCTGTCTCCAATCTAAACGCTCAGCATGATGCCTCCTTAGTGATACAAAGAAAGCTGAAGAAATCATTCTCTATGACAATCTTCTGTGTTTCAGCTTCTGTTCGAAAAGAAACTTCTCCCACTCTTACAACATGTTATATCAGTGTCATGCTTTAAATACCTGAAAATGTTTTCCCTGTTAAAAGGATTTTTCATTCATTAAGACAGAGGACAAAATACATTGGTTCCTTTAGCCTATTTATGTTTTTACTTGTTTGCACTTTCACCTCCTGCAAAATGCATCAGACACACTACTCCCATGGCCATCTCTGCTCCATTTACTACTTGTGACTACTGCTCCACACTTTTCTGGATGTTCTCCACAAGCATTTGTTTCCTTTTTATTCTTCTCATTTTCATTCAGAATCTGCTGAAAGACAAATTTCTGTGCTCATCATAACAGGCAAGTTCAACAAAACTAAATGAAAATTAACTTCTTAACTAGTGTTCTTTGGAGGTTGCCATTTTGCACTCTAGCTATTTTGTTTTAACTCAGTCAAGTGCTGATGTCCTCAGCCTTTTTCTTCTTTTGGTACATCAAGTGGAGCCAATACACAGGTAGAGCTAGCTTAGAATATATTTCTTAAATTTTTTTATTGCATGTCATGTGCTAACATCACAAGTAATAATCCTAGCTTTTCTTCCATAAGCAAATAGGTGCACATTTGCTCCTCTCAATGGCAGTCGATTAATTTATGTTGAAAATCTAGCTTTTATGCCTCTGAAGGAAGATGGTTTACAGTACTGGTTTTATAAATGTGAAATTGTATTCTCAGACATGAGATTTCATACACATATCTCAAAATAATCATAATCAAATGACAGGGAAAATGGTAATGTATTCATCACTGCAATGTCACTCATTAATTTTTGCAGCATTCATGGCAGAAATATGGTTGGTATTACTCATCTCCAAAACTTTATTATTCCAGAGTCACAGAAATGCCATTCTTTTGTTCTTTTAGTAAACGTGGTTAAAATGAAACCATTCAGTAAAATTATGTACTGTTTCTCACTTAATTGCGAAGTCCCCATTTTGGCAAACTATTTCTTTACATTTTCTTTAATTTTAACTGTCTTTTCTTTCCTAGAACCAGGAAAGTTTAACTTCCAGGACCATGTGCAATTACCATCCAAAAATAACAATTAGAAAGGCTTTACAGATAAGACAACTGAACAATACCATGCTGATTATGATTGGAAATAAAAAGATGAGTCTGTTTCCATGGTAAAATGTAACTACTATATTAGACATGAGTACTGCAGAAATGAACAGAACCTGCAGTGAAGTCATCTTTTGCCTGACTCCAACAACAGGCCAGGGTTGATCTTCTCAAGTAATATTGATTTTATTATTTTTCCTCTTTACTTTTTTCATGCCAGCTGATATTGTAACAACACACCACATCAAATGATGGTATGTGTCAGAAAGTCTTAGATGACAAAGACTAGTGGTTCAGACAGTTTGTTTGGAGGATGAACTGAGCGGACAGAAAAATAATCCCTTCACCATATTTATAATTTTTATTGTCACTAAATAGTGCTCACCATCTGCACATTTGAGCAGTATTCAGAAAAAGTGAGCATGGCGAGTTTGGATTTCTAGAGAATGTATTATAAGCACTTGTTAAATATACAATTAGATGGTTTTACTATTTTTTTTTCAGATTTAGATACTCCAGGTTTCGTCTCGATAACATGAAACTAATAAAAAATATTTTTACAGTGCAAGCTAAAATAAAGTATCTATATCCCAACACCAGACCTTTGATTTGTTCAGTCAGAGAGCCTGCAGGAGGAAAGACTGTAGTATTGAAATTTCAGTAATTTTGTTTATTTTAAGCCTTATGTAAGTAATGTAATGATTGTGTTTATTTTATGAAGCATTTTTCAAAGAGTAGACTGAAAACCACTAGGCCTGCTCCTGAACTGTTAAACTTCTACTGATTTTAATGCCTTTAGGTCTCTCTGTCTATCAAAGAAAATCCCTTTACTTCTCTCTGAGAGACAGCTACAGTCCACTGTAAAACAACACAATAATTTGAGACAGAGAGAGACTAAGAAACCTCTTGGGAGAACCAGGGCTATTTGGTCTATATTAAATATTTATTGAAGAGTGTGACAGTTTTATTTTTATTTACATTGCCACACACTTCTGCAGTATGTTGTCACATGGTTGCTGTGTTTCACCTGCATTTTGCACACCTGTCAAGTGGCTTGTGAAGTACTCTACACCTATTTTACAGTGCCCCTCAAACCGAATCTTTTTCTGTATAACATGAACTGCTCATTCCAATATTTTATTATTAAAATACTTTTATAAGTCTTTTAATATTTATTATTAAAAGACTTAGTCTCCCCAGGAAGACTAAGCCAAATCTCAGTAGAAGCCCACATCCACACTGTGATTAACGAGGCTGCTTTCCTTGCTGTACACTGATTCACATAGCATCCCTGGTACGGCTACACACAACTAAAGGCAGGAGTCGCATAATTCTCCTTGTTGTGTCCTGACCTACATCTAAATACAGTGAATGCCTGCGTAGATCACCAGATTAGACCAGCACAGCAGAAATTTTGCTAAGGCTCTTTTACTGCAGTTGACTATAAACCACTGAAGTGAGAACAAGGGTAGTCCCCTGAGGATTTGGGGCAAACACTGATCTGCTGGTTCTCCCACACAGATGATGAGCACTGAAGGGGAATAGCAGGGTTAGTGAAGAAAACTGCAAACTGTTTCTACAGCCCTTTGAAGGAACCACAGAAACAATGATGAAATCTCACTTCCATCTAGCTGTATGTGGATTTTGCTGTGCTGGACAACTTAGATAAGTTCTAAGTGATTTTGCACAAATATCTTTCCTTCAAATGGAACAAAATTAGTAGTGGACTTAAGTCGCATTTAAATATAAGATCCTTAGGCTCTCCAAATCACTCTTACCAGAGGTGCTTTACAGTCAGCTTAGATCAGTTGTGCTGTCCCTTATGCAAATGGAAAGGATAATCAGGATCTGGCATTTGACCAGCCAAATTTGTGACATCTCTTTCCTCCTTGTTTTCTGGGACAGATCTGGGGCGTAACTTTGCCTGGGAGAATGGAGGGAACAAGACCTTGCTTTTGTTTCTTCTATTAGAACAAGAATGCCTTTATTCCTGGACACTTCCTGCCTGTACTAGCACAGATCTGTGGGTACTACAGCACTTTGCTCTTAAAAGCCTCAAAACTCATTCACATACTTTTTAAAGACAAAAATTATTCCCACACTGTGTGAGAATATCCATTTCTTACAACCTTATGTATCTAGATTTCTGGTCTGCTGGGAGAAAAGGGAGCCTAATGCTAGCTCCATTATAAGAAAGGTTTCTTCTCCTCAATATACTCAAATTTTTATTTAAACAATGTTAATTCACAAGTTTACTTAGATGTCAGACAACTGTGCACAGAGGAACTCCATTCACCTCAGTAGAGCAGCCTCAGATTTCCCACATGATAGTCACAGAACTTGGCCCAGTATACTGTATCTTATTAGCATTTTCTTTAAAAAGGGGGTACTCAGCTGCCAGTATAAACATTTTGGTCAGAGCTGCTTACAAGTGAAGGGAGAGTCACAGATATGTCAGCTGGGGGAGTGGTCAGACAAAGCCCTTAAGAGGCTGCAAGGAGTGCAGCAACAGCACTTCACACCAGTGCTCTGTAGGTTTGCATTTTAGTATTTCCTTCACTTTGGGCAGGTAAATGGCCTCAATCATGCACAATACGGAAGAACTAGAAAGAAATGTGAAACCTAACAAAGAAGGTGTCAGCTACTTGACCTAGATTTAGATCTCGTTTTTCTGTTTCTAGAGAGAAAATAGAATTACATTCTTTATAGCGCAGCTAAATTCTTGGTTTAAATGCTGGTACAGACCATACATCACCAGTTAGTACTGCTGAATCTTGTATGTCCTACCACTTCTCAACCTTTATAAGCAAGAGCAGCCACAGAATTTCTGCAGTTCTGAGGGCAGAAAATGGTCATTTAAGCTTTCATGTTACAGTTTGAAAGCACCTAAGCAGGCACCTATGTAGAATTCATCTATGGATTTATTTAATTTCTTAAAATACAAAATGAAAAACAGTATTGATTCAAAGATGAGCATTACTATGTGAGGCAATATGGTTAAATTCCTCTAAGGCAGGAGCTGATCTAAGCTCTTCTTCATTTGCCAAGAAATAGAAGGTTTAAAAATATTCTCTGTCCAGTTTTTCCAGTCTTGCAGTGACCTAAAGTAGGAGAATCCTGGTTTATTGAGTCCTTTATTGTTTATTAAGACAGGTAAGACTTGGATGACCTTGGCAGTCCTAGCAGAGGTGGAGGAAAAAAGAGAACAGAGATATTTACAAGTGCTTTTTGTGATACAGCTAGCAGAATACAGTAAAATATGGAGGTCATACAATCTTAGTTGAACCTAAAACTAAATCTCCTGTCTACCCATAACTGGTAAACTCTGTTTCCCCTGCGCAGGCTCTGCAGCCCTGAAGAATGCCTGTTCCAAATGCTGGAAACCCAGGAGTCTATTTTGAAACTGAAAATCTTATTAAGTGTATCTTTGATCCCACTAAAATGTGTGCTTAAGAACTTTTGTGAAGCAGGTCCTCAGTGATATATGCAGCTTTTGGATTAGCCACAGAAAATATTACAAGAACAGGAGCAACCTGCCAAGAGATAATATTGTCTTCTCTGTGATGATTTTCCTTCTGGAGAGGGTTGCACCACTGCTGCACATTTAAAACAAACGACAGAGTTTTAAATTTCTACAAATAAGCACTACTTACTGACACCAAAGGGCTATCCCCTTTGATGTACTGTATTGCTGTTTGTTTCTCCATCTGCAAATTTAAGATAATAATATGGACTTTTTGCAAAGTGCTTTGCCAACCACACACAAAAAATTTAAAAAATGAGCTAAATATTTGGTTTAATCATCCAGCACCTTCACTAATCCCTTGTTAACTGATATTTCTAATTCCATCTGCTTCTAGTTAAATCCATGCATCCTGGGCAATGATTTTTGGTCAGTGGTAAAAACAAACATTTGAAGAGCTATTTCTGTGTGATGCTCAGAACACTTTTTATTGTTGCAATGCATATATAAATCTGAAGAAGAGATTCAAAGCATCTCAGAAATATTTTCAGAATGATTTACTTTTGATGTTAGGAAATTTGCAAAACAAACATTCCTTTCAATACTGTAACATAGGTCAGCCCAGCAGTAAGCATGTACCAACATGGTAACCTGTTATAAGACCAAATCAATGTAAGCAGAATCATCAGCAGAGTGGGGAAATAAATATGTAAAACACTCTTTTCGCATTTTCCAGAAGTTTATATGTATACTTTTCAATTACTAAAATGCATGTGAATCGTCACAGCTGTTTCTTGCTCTGCACAAATTACTGCATAGTGCAGTGTATGCATAGTGCATCTTCCAATTGTTTGAGTGTTTCTTTGGCTTTACTACTGATTTCAAGCTAAGAAAACTCAAAAATGGAAGATTCTTAATTTGTTTGTTTGTTTGTTTGTTTGTTTTGTTTGAGTACATATTTTATTCATTCTTCAAAAACCATGTTACAGCTTTTTTCTGATAAAGCTGTCTTTTATCATCTTCTGGTTTGCTGGACTGGTTGAAGAATGCTGAAGCTTAAGTAGTGTATTGGTAGTATCAGTGATTTGACTGATGAGTTCTTTGTACTAATGATGCACTGGAAATCAGTCCATGTCCTTCCCTGCATGTGTTACAATATGGTTCTTGCTGTGAGATAAGGCTGACAGCGCTGATTGAAGTCTGTCCTTGTTTGATGAAAACAGTTGATCTTCTGCAACAGACAGGAAAAGGTCAGCGAAGGGGACTGAATATTGCCCTGAAATACCCAGTTATACGCAGATATTACTGTTTTTCACTTGAATTGTTTTGTGACACTGAAAAAGGGAGTGTATGAGTTAAGAAATGAGTTCAACTTTTTAAATTATTTGTAAAGATTTTGATAATTTCACAGGACCTAATTTACCACCTTACAAAAAATACATGTTGGTTACAAAATACACGGCAGCAACAACACCTATGAGAAGACAGTGAAAAAAAAAATCTGTTCATGCTGTCTGTCCTTAGTTACTGGGGCAGAAAGCTGCAAATCAATGTATATTGTCCCTGTCTCACTGCCTAAGCATTTTTATGCCCTTCAGTACTGATGAAGCCAAACCTGATTCTAATCAAATCTATGAACTCGGCAGTCGTGATTTTTTTTAAATGTTGGTAAAATTCAACAAAATTGTAATTTTTAGCATGATTTCTAATGATTTGGTGCACAGAAGAACTTCACTGGCTTCAGAAGCCTGCTGTTTAAATAAGGATTGCCATCTAATTTCAGAATTCACCTATAGTAAATGAACAGTGAAAATCACTGAAATTACATTGATAAGTAAATAACATTGCATATTTTGGATAGGTCTCTACAGTTATGTCCATATAGAGAAAGGTGTTTTATAAAGACATTCCATTACCTCAGTTAAGCAGAACTGATCAAAACCTAGGGAACCACAGTTCATTAAGTAGCAACACAACCGTTGCAAGGAAGTATTAGTAAGAAATGACAGAAAAGGAGAAGGGTCATATTCTGTCACAAGATGATGATGAGCTATGTACGTTTTCACTGTGGAAAAGCTGAATGCTAGGATGTGCCAATAAAAGTGTTTCCAGTAGAGACTGGCAGCCCTTCAAAAAGGCACTAACAAAGGCTCAACTGCAAGATGGTGAACAGCTCTAGTCATATGCCAAGAGGAAATATGGGTTCTGACTAGGACACATGCTGGGAAGGACACGCCACCAAACAGGAGCAAAGAGGAGACCTCAAAGCTTGATTTCTCTACATAGGAAAGAAGGGGGAATGGGAACACAAAGGCATTTTCAAAATTTATCAGTGAAACAAGGACAGAACAAAAGGTTATAAGCTGGTCATAGAAACAATTAGTCTTGAAATAAGAAGGGGTTGGCCATGTGGGAACGGTCAAATTCTGACCACCCACACTTGAATTTGCCTTTTTCTTGTGGCTTTGACAAGTGTATACAAAGGATAGCACAAAATAATTGCCTCTAATTACAAGCATCACGACAAAGAAGTCCACACCACTGCTATGTTGTCCATTTCTGCAATAAATACTTGCAGCATATCCTGATGAAAAACCAGGAGGCGATCTGAATTTTACTAGGATTTATCAAAAGAGCACTTCATCCACTTGGTGATATGCAAGTAACAGAATTCTCCTTAATTTTAACAGCTGATATTCATAGCAGCAAATTCAAAACATGCAAGTCCACACTCCCCCTCCAAAGGCCAAAACACTACATCTTGAATGAAGCAGAATTTGTGGTTTTGATTTGGTGGTAGCTATTGTTGTTGTTCTTTTTCTTGGTATTATTATTATTGCAAAATTTTATTTTAATAAGCAAAACCTACTTTTTCTGAGTTGTCTTCTAGTCAACACAATTCACTGGTGATTCATCACTTCAGTAGTTGTTAGACTTCTGCAGGCTCCTGGTAGGATGGGATCTTGTCACTGTTCCCCACTTAAAACATGGTAATGGGGAAGAGAAGATTGAAAAACTGGGGTAAATTATTTCCCAGGAAGGAACTCTGGACAGAGACGATATTTTAGAAAGCTTTGTAGTCACCTACAAAAATAAATCTCAGTGACAGAAAGTGAGCACATTTTTGCATCTCAGTGATGCTCATGTGTCACTTTGAGAAATCTGCTTGTTTTCGTGACAGAAGAGCAAGAAGGTTCACATAATTTCTTTCTCTGTGTACACTAAATGAAAATTCGGAAACAAAAACCTCTGCAAGTTTTTACTATACTCAGAATTACTATGAGCAAACTAGAATTAGATGTGAAGTGACAGTCAGAGTTAATTTGACTTTGATGTAATTTCATGTCTACCAAGATGGGATATTTTGTGCTTAAGCCATGGAACACAGTGACTATTTCAAGGACTCAGCAAGGGACTACATTCATATTGCCTTTTAAATACTTCCATCCCAGCAACTGTAAAAGGCCATCTTTACTGTGTTATACTAGGACTTAAAATTAAGGGCAGTACATATGTATATATGCTGCAACAGCAATGATTTCCTTGGAAATCATTTGGTTGACTAAATTGAGTGTATAAATGCAAAAGTATATTTAATTTATCACAACATATGTCCACCAAAATGCTTAGCCATATCAATAAAATATTAAAAAGTCACAACATAAAATAAAATATAAATACGATTTACTTTAAAAATTGCATTTTGACCATATACTCTGAATTGTTGTATCCAAATACAAAATCCACATAGTACATTTTGTGAAATAAGCCCACATGGCCGAACTAAAAATTTTGACAGGAAGTCCATATAAATATTACTTCAATATAAAACAAGATTATTTAATTTGGGTTTTATAAAGAAATCTAGTTCCTATGATACTTATGAAGAATGCAATTATTAATTTGACTGCCAAGTGGCCATACTGGCCATGAAAGTATGATATGCTTTCATATGAAATAATGACCTTCAAATACAAATGAAAAATAAAGCATGGTACAACAGGAGAGGGCACTGCCTAGAATACTCTTATTTGAACATGAGAATATTTAGGTAACCCTTCAGCTGAAAGTCTAGTGTAGCAACCCCTTATTCCTGGTGTAATACACAGGCAGCGGCGCACTGCTGTCTATAGTTTTAAAAAGACTTAGAAAAGCCAAAAAAACCCAACTCATAACCTCCCATTTAGTTCTAATGAGTTCATTTTATCTAATTTTATGAAACATCAAAACCACTAATGCTAAAGTGTGGAAGCATCTAATCCTTAACTGAATATAAGGTGCTTAGATTTAAGTCCAAGTGATGCTGAGAAAACATACATTAAAAGAGTGCTAAAAAATTAAGATGTCACCACTTCTTCTTTTTTTTTTCCATTTAAAAATCCCACCACCCCCCCCAACCTCGACTTCCTATTTCAAAGCAAGCATTCAGTGCACTGTTCCAAGTCATCCCACTGGGGTCTGGCAAGCTGTGGAAACTGGATGACATTTAAAACTACAAAAGCCCAGGTTCCTTAAGGAGCCTGGGTGGCTGAAGACACCTTAAAGCCATTGTGCCATTTTGCCTTGCACAGCAGGTATCTTAAACTCCTTCACAAACACTTCTGCAGTCTAATCCATGGGTGCACATGATTTAAGAAGTAGACAGGCAGGGAAACTGACCCAGAAACCTTCCTATCTCTGCCGCCTCCTCCTTCACTCCCACCCCCAAGAAAAACCCTCGTTCACTTTTCCCTAAAACTTCTGATAAGGCAGAATTTAAAACTTTTAGAAATGGGATCAACAAAAGTTCAAGCAGATGCATCTTTCGGAAAAATTGCATGTATGATATGAAATTCCAGAAGAGAATATTCCTTTTTCCACTGGCCAAATGTTCTTCGCTCCCAATCCACTTCTTCAGAGACTGTTCTCTTAGGTTTTATCTCTCAGGCAAAAAAAAATAAGGGTTAAGTTTTATCACAAAAAACGTTAACTATGACTAAAATTCCGCCCCCCCTCCCCTTTCCTATTCCTCCCCTATCCAGAAGGGAGCAAAAGTTCAATCCCTGCAGCTCAGAGATTGCTGTAAGGCTTCACCGTGTAGCAGTGTCTATTCCCTCCCCCTCCCCCCCTTTTTGGTCTGTTTTTTAAAGAGAGAGTTACTGCAGAAAAGCAAAAAAGCTTTTTTGATGATGCCATCTACTTACTTGTTCATAGCACTCCTATGGAGTTATTTCAATGTATAATTAATTTCTTTTTAATCTTTGACTGAAAATTACTTCAAGCAAGAATAGCAGCTTAATCCCTGTTTAAAATTTACATACACAGTCCTGGGAAAAGCGCGTAGCCAATCTACCTCTTTCACTGCTTCTGCTTTTACATTCTTTTGCCAGCAATAGTATTGCAATGTGATTATGTGGCATGGTAGTAAGTAAATTTTTGGCTAAGACAGAGACAGGGACTTCAAGAAAACTGTGACCTTTGCTTTAATCTTTCAAAATTAAAAAAAAAAAAAAGTGCATTAAAGCTATTACAGATATGGAAAAAAAACCCAACAACAAACTAGAAAAGCTTGTAGTGAATAGTTATGTCTCTAGAGCAAGGAACAGGAAGGAAGTAAATCACCACACCAGAAAATATGTCCCATGAATGTTTCTTTAGAAAAATAATGGTTTAGAATACCTATTTTTCTTTTTCAAGGTCTGGTGAGAAACCCTGATTTATATTTCATGACTTTTACAAAGAGCTTCAGACACAACTTAAATTAGCCATTGTGCAACAGCTTTCTAATGATGCCTGCTCTGTGCCCTTCCCATAGCACCTCCCATGGCATCCAGCAGAGACATTTTGCTGACACAGTATCACGTGTAGCAACCTCTCAATGTTATTAAACCCCTAAAATATTGCATCACTGGAACAAATAATTCATTAGTGTTATTTTAAAAAAGGGATATAAAATGTGCTAATGAAAACTGCTGCACATAATTGCACCTGAATGTAAGAATGCATAAAGTGAGATAAAATAAAACCATTTCCAAGCACTATCTGATACTGCACAGACACAGCTTAGTTACACTGGAAAACATTTCCCCTCCTGTTGTTTTAACATGATATTTAACATGATATAGCATCAATATTTTATAAACTTATAAATTTCATTAAAAAGAGGGAGAGGGATAATTCACACAGGCAGAGCGCGATAGGACATGGGACGATGGTTTTAAACTAAAAACATGTTAGGAAGAAATTCTTTACGAACAGGGCAGTGAGACACTGGAACAGGCTGCCCAGAGAAACTGTGGATGCCCCATCCTGGAGGGGTTCGAGGCCAGGCTGGATGTGGCCCTGAGCAACCTAATTGAGTGAGTGGCAGCCCTGCCCATGGCAGAGGGGTTGGAATGCCATGATCTTTAAGGTCCCTTCCAATCCAAACCATTATGTGATTCTATGGTTTTTCTGCAATGCCTGGGGGCTAAAATAGTGAGCAGAAAGGGGAGAGATCCTTTCATGTGGACACTCAAAAATTATTTCAGTTGCTGGCAAAAATGGGATTTCACATTTCTAGAAGAATAAATGAACCAGTGCAACATCAGAGCTGGTAATGGGGAGCTCTGTAGGGAAGTATAGCTCAGTACCTCACAGGTGTACTGTGGTGCCACAAAGAGCACTGGCACAAGAACTACATGCTGTTTGGCAATTATTTATGGTAACACATCAGAATGCACTAGCTGTATGAAACAGACATTATAAAAAGTAATGGCTTAGCAATCCTGGCTACAGAAACATGATGTGAAGTCTTTCCTGAGAAAGTCTTTCCCGAGAAAGTCTTTCCCCTCTTTTCCCGAGAACAGGGGAGACGTTGACAATTTTGGGGTGAATTAAAAATATGTGGATTATTGTGGGTCTGCTGTATTACCATTTTAAAGCCATCTTTTCAATTTTAAATCTTTTAAACAAATCCCATTGTAAATAGATCCCAAAAACACTTAATTAAAAAAAACTAATAAATTCATCTTCAAAAATAAAATACTTACACATTGGCTGACTAACTTAGAATCAGTTTTATATAATGATATTAAAATATATAATTGAGCATTTAATTTATAAAAACAGTCAAATTCTAACCAACTGTATTATTGAAGCCTATTATCTAGCAAAATAGATTGTAATCTTATAATAGAAGAATATTTTACGGCAAATATTTCAATAGGAGCACCCAGTTTATTACTTGCATAAATCTACTACAGGCAATGAATATAAATTGGAAAATCACATGAATCACATTGTGTCTTATTACGGCACAATTATTTTACCTTGAAATAATTTTACTTAATATCTACAATATTCTCTATATAGGAAGTGAATATTCAAATAGTAACATTAGATAACTGAAATCTTTTCATTTGCGATTTTGAGTTCATGAATTATAAGTGAAAACTTAAAAGTCCCAGGAAATAAAATAAACATCATAAAAACAGACAAATTGTAACAATAAATGCAATATAGGCATAGTATTTTTTTTCTCTCCTCTTACAAAGAGTTCTGTTTATACTTTGGATATATGGAAATTCTTCATAAAGATGCATACCAATAATTCTTTGCAGAATTTGGAAAATCTTCAGTTAAAAACACTGCCTACAAGTGAGCCAAGAACTTCTGGAGTTAAACATGTCATCTTCTTTTCTTGGAATGGGAGTATTCATTTAAATTATCTTGCCAGTAGCATTGTAGCAGAAAATGCCATTGTGAGCTATCTGAGGCCTGATTTAACCATCCTATTTTAAATGAATAAGGAATTTAAAAAAGAAAAAACTCAAGAAAAAAATCTGTTTGGCTCTTCCTCTGCAGGCTTCAGTTCCTGAAAGTAATGTCACCCTCAATAACCTCTCTTTCCACATCTTCCCTTACCATCATGTCAGTATTTCTTGCTTAGCAGAGCACAGAAAATGAACTGTATTCCAATACACACTGAGCAAAAGCATCCTTGAGACTACACAGACTTGTGGACAGCTCCAAAAGTCTTCAGGCCTGTGAACATATCTTAGAATTATCAACCAGTTTGGGTTGTAAGGGATCTTTAAGAGGTCATTGAGTTGAACACTCCTGCAACAAGCAGGGACATCTTCCACTCCACCACACACCTCAGAGCCCCATCCAACCTGTCCTTGAATGTTTCCATATGGGGCACCCACAATTTCTCTGGGCATCCTTTCAAGGCTTTCACCACCCTCACTGTAAAAAAACCTTATAATACCTAATCCAAATCTACCCTCTTTTAGTTTAAAACCATTACCCCTTGTTCTATTGCAATAGGCCCTCATAAAAGGTCTCTTCCCATTTTTCTTAAAGGCCCCCTTCAGGTACTGGCAGGCTACAGCTAGATCTTCCCGTTGCCTTCTCTTCTCCAGGATGAACAATTCCAACTGTCAGCCTTTCCTCGAGGAAAAGGTGCTCCAGCCCTCTGAGCATCCTGATGACTTCCTCTGGACTCTCTCCAACAGGCCCATGTCCTCCCTGTGCTGAGGACTCCAGAGCTGGGCACAATACTCCACGTGGGGTCTTACAAGAGTGGAAGATCTTAGGGACAGAAAACCAGAACCAAATTCCTGAGGCCCACTGGCTTCGCATCCAGTGCCCAGAAGAAGTGCATCAAAATGAAGTCCCACTCAGCCCATGTTCATCAGCAGAGAACCTACTGGGACAGACAGTAGGACATGGCAAGTGTGGTGACACAGACGGAGCAAAGTTTTGGTACCTCAACCCAGGTGGCAGGAAGATGCGCCTTCCTGCTGCTGTGCCCCAGCTTATGGCTGGCTCCTGAACGTCAGCACTTGCTCTGAGAAAGCTCCTGCCTGCCAAAGAGCCACTTCTTTTACTGCTGCCCACATTTCAGAAGCACACAGAAGCACTGTGGTGCAGCAATCCACTTCAGAGTTTACAGGCACCATGCAACCACCACTGCCACTGCTGCTGAGGTCCCCAGGAAAAATATAGGCCCCCTGACCTTGTGTTCACTTCACAGGTTCTTCCCCTCCTCTGCCTCTCCCTTGTCCACAAACAGAACAATCCAGGTCCATGAAAATGAAGAATTAAAAAATGATGGGGTGCACACACATTTACATAAATAACTCTTTTAACAGTATTCACTATAATTCAGAAATTAGCTCTTGGCTAACACCACTCACCTATGAGTGACCAAACAATATTAAAGTTTTCAGAAAAATCAACTCATGAATATAAGGAATCAGAGTTCTGTTGTTGGCTTATCTGATACTTAGAATCAGCACAATCCCTAAATGAGATGACAGATACTGTAATGCAGCAAATTAATAATTAAAAACCTCATTGTTTCTATTGAGAAGCTCCGTGGTTACCCAACAGCTGTTTGAGTTTGTCGAAGAATCACCCTTCCCAATTAACAGTGCTGCCAAATATAGACCTCAATTAAAAAACAAGTAACCACTCGTCATAGTGCCAACAATTCCATCCCAAGCTAAACCTGCAGAATGCTGTCTTTGTTCAGGTACCAGGAACTGTGGGTGCAAGCTCTTTTACTGAGCTCCACTCAACAAAGTGGTGTATAATTCAGTTTACATAACAGTGCTGCTGAATGCTAAGTCTACGTAAGCTGCAGAGCAGTGCCCAAAGTAGGAAGAGATTCAAACGATACTAGATCAAGTGTTTCTGCTTCCTATTGGATGGCTGGAATAAATGATGTTTCCACAGAAAGACAAAGGCATGTTAAAAGGCAGCTTTGCTATGAATCACCAGGACCCACTGACCTATTCAGAACTGAATATTCTGGGAAATGTGATTTTCCCTCCCTTCCCTGTTTTGTTAACCAGCATAGGTTAACCTGATAGGTATGTGGATAACCTGTTGGTTAATAAAGCAATTCAGCTTTGAATTTCTAGCTGTCACATAGATACTCACTTGAAGTAATTACTAGGCTTTCTAAGCTTTTAATATGACAGAGGGATTATCCTTGCTGGCTAGCTTCCTTAAAATTAATTACCTATTACTCACCAATGTTCCGTAGATTTTTACACAGAATAAGCTGATACAGGGTCTGAGGACTTCTTTCCTGTACCAAGAAATGAGGACTCCTTATGGACCTTTATAATAAAGTTGTCTTCACCTCCATATTCTCTTCATTCTATGCCTCAGCTATCATACACAACTCTTAATAACCTCCTGTAAGAACCTAAAAAGATTAAGTCTAGGAGGGGTCACAAATGGAAGGCAGTATTGCTTTGAATGTCTCTGTTTCCATATCGTTTTCTGTACACGGGATGAAACACCACTTTCTACCTGTGTGGACAGAAAGATTATCTTCTACCCAGAGAACCACCAAAAACCTATGCGTATTTTTAAGAACCTACTTCCCAGATATTTTGCACATTTCCATGAAGGAAGAAATAAACATAGGATCCAGCAGTACTTAGGTCTTGTCCAAGAATTAGTTCTCCCCAAACACATTCAGTCAGCTATCATATAGTCTTAGTTCACCATTAACCTCATCCATTGCCTTTATCTTACAGTGAGACATAAAGATAAAATGTCAAAGCATCCTCAGATGCACAACTGCTTTTGGGCAGGCTTTTGCAACAATACGCCCATTTGCATCAAGTTTAACTGAGTGCCTGCACATCAGCATGAGGCACTCTGCCACTGGCTGTACAAGCTACCAGAGACGGACTTGGTCTTGGAGACAGCAAGTATGTCTTGTCACAAAGTGTTCTTTCTTCACAGAATTAGGACAGCGTGTGGTGGAACAGATACGTTTCTGCCACTCTTGTTGAGTAACAGCCCAAGAGGCCTGCTTAGTCCCACCATAATTTATGCAGCATGCCTAGTTAGCTCTAATTTAGTGAGGACTCCTACACAGAGAAATCTCCCTGCTAGAACAATTTAAATTTTACCACATTTGAACGAGGCAACTGCTTTAAAATTGGCCCTGGATTACTGAATGCAAAGAACACTGCTATGCCACAGCAAGCTCCTGCAGGCACTGAAACCACTACAGTGCACTGAATATTGGTGAGACACATACCATAAGCAAACCACAGCTTTCAGTGCTCTCATCACATCCTAGTGCTTATAGAGTGTGCTGTCATACCTATGGAAGTTTAAGCACTGGTGTATCTACAGAGGACTTCTAATAAATACTTCTATGTTTAGGACATGGGCATAAAGCTGGGAGTAGAAAAACCTGAAATAAGTAAACAATTGTGTGCATCTATTTCAGCCAAGGTCACAACAGCCACTGCCTGTTCCTGCCCATTCCTAAATAACTCATTAAAAACTGAAATTCACCCTTTTGCTTGACAGCTGCTATTCATCGTGTTTAACTCTTCAGTAAACTAGTTCTATTTTTACAAAGATTTAGGATATTTTTTTATCATAAGTGTATGGAAGATAGAAAATAGCAATGCTACAATATCTGCTAGCTGATTTTTCTACTCCCTCTTCCACCTCAAGACAATTTACAATTTGCATTTGGCAGTCACTCATTAATATTAAATTGTTTTAATCCTTTCTACTCCCCCTGATGTGGTGATGTGCTTTCTGTTGGGGAGCAAAGGGGGTGGTAAATCTTTGTGAATCCTTGAAATCTTTGTGACTCTGTGATTTAGATGCTGAAGGTACTCACCACTTTCTTGCCATAGGTGAAATTCAGTCAGATTTAAGAATTCATGGCAATGTGATCCTAATACCTGCCATGCATTAGGCAGAAAACCGTGTCTTACCTGCCCATCATGGCTGCTAGCTAAAAGGATCCCCGACACAGGTCAATCCTGTATTAGCAAACTGGATCACTCTTCTGAGGACTTTTTGTGTAGCCATATCTGATGAGTCTTCCTGGGGAATAAGGTGGACCTTAAAAAGGTGGGGTGCAGCGCCCCATTGCACCTCACCTCATGTCTCACATACCTGCTTGATTATTTGTCTCTTTTGAAAGGATCTCCACATTTAGGGACTGGCAGACATGGTTCAGTAACTGGAAGGAAATCAGCTGAAACTAGGGCGATTTAATGAACTGAAGTTAGCCCTAAAATTGATTGATGTTTCATTCCTTGCAGACAGTACATAATTAAAGACGAGCTTTGTTCAGGTGACTAAGATAGGGCCCATTAGTTTAAATGTAGGTAATATAACTCTGATGGACTTTTATAGTTTCCTTGCACATCACAAAATAAAAACCCACTTTCTGGCTGCAACACAGGAATTTTTGTCTTAGATATGCACTGCAGATGCATTTACTTCTATTTGTAGACTGTAAAGAGAGTCAGATCATAATACCCATACTGGAGGAGATTTATGACAGATAAATCTCATCTTGCTGTACATGAAAGCAAGCAGATGTGGCTTTCTATGTATTTTTATTGCCTTCCAAAATTAAATGCTGCTGCACTTGTAAGTAAATACAATGGTGGGGGTTTTTTTTAATCTGTGAGGCACAGAGGATAAATGTCTTGAGGAAGAAACAGTTGATAAAATAAAGGTGATAAACTTATTTTCATATCTCAAGAAAAGTATCAGCTTCTCAGGAACAAGCTCTGTTACTAGTAATTTCAATCAAAAA
>VYXC01010746.1:351022-365331 GCA_013397175.1 Platysteira castanea | reverse complement strand
TAATACCACTGAATTTTAATGCTGTTTAGAGTTGCTTGGAAGTCCAAGTTTTCAATGAGATGTCAGTTTTATGGAAAACAGACCCACTGAGTAAGTCCTAGTTAATACTTCAGAGATCGCTCACAGAGAAGGCTTTTGGTTTCCACTGTGACCAGTTAGTGTTGACAGCCCACCACGACAGTCTAAAGTAATCAGACAACTCATTTTGTTCTTTTTTACGTTGTGCCTGAAGAAAAGTTCATCAGACATTGGTACGTTTTTCTACAAGACTTGAGAGTGGGTAAAAAAATTGCTTAAGGTAATCTCTAGAACACAGTCACATCATTGTTTCATCTATTTTCTACTATTGCTAGCCAGGTACCAATGTATGATTCTGCAAGCAAAAGGTTAACTGTTGCCATTTCATACAAGTATTTTTCACCTGCTTCATACGTTAATATCATTAAAATTGCATTTTTGTATGTTTCATTGGAATAACTCATTTACATAAACACAAATTGTATGTGCTTTTCACAAGAGATTTAATATGAATGAAACAACAACAAAATCAATATGCCAAAACTACATTTATCCACTGCAAAAAGCAAGTACTTACCTGAAAACAGATAACAGTATAGCTTCATGTTTCTCTCATCAGATCAAAAAGCTCCTACTCTGATGAACAATGCACCTGCTCTGGTAAGACAGGGCTACCAAAACGTCTCAAAAACTTTCCTCTTGTGACAAGAGTCTTTAAAAAATGAGCCTACAGTTTAAAAAGGCAAACTTTCAGAAATGTCGCCATTAGGCTGACTGGTTTAAAATATAATCACACAAAAAATAAAAGTAAGTTTTGTCTCAGTTAAACTTGTTTCATCATAATTGCAAAGATATCTCATACCAGGTTCATGCACCAACAGAAACCAGAGACATAAAAGGATTTCTATTATGTACACCAGCTGTTCTAGAACTTGGCATTAGTGGTGCTTCAGGGCACCTTGTTTTTTGTTCAAAAAATCAATCTCTTAATCTCAACTCAGTTTCTTCTGGCAGCTCTGTACTACTCAGGGTTTCTCCAGCAAGAGACAGCCATGAGACTGTCCCGAGCAAGACAGCCGAAGTGACCTGCAGGAACAGGTTTGTGTTATTAAAAAGTAGCATATCTTAAGCAATTTCAACAAACATCTTCTGCTTGGTGGTCTTGTAGGAAAAGTGCCCTGTTCCCTACTCATTCACATTCTATCTGCACCAGAAGGACAACCTGTTCTCCTTTGGCTTACGTCATGTTCTTCATGGACATCAGTTAATGAGTTCTTTTATCTACTCTCCATGTACTCAGTTTTTGATGCTTTTGCTAAGATACCCTAAATAGGCAGCAGGAAGTCCAGATCAACATTAAAGTAACTCTTCATACCATTCCCTCAAACCTCATGCTGTGCAGAGCAAGTTAGCCCCTTCCAAACAGTTTAAGCTGAAATACATTGGAATTAATTTATTCTGCAAAATCGAAAGCACTGATCTGGGACAAGAGCATCTACAAGACTTAATACACAATATGCAAACACACGTTGCCCTGGCTAAAAACTGACTGGGAGGTTACCAAAAAGAATTCTTCCTGATACATGATTAGCTACTTTGATGCAGTGTATGTGACTCAGCCTCATCTCATTTCTTGCTTCCTTTTAATTTTAAATATGAAACAAATGTGAGGGTGTTCTGTATAAAATTACAGGTGGTCTCAGAAAACCATTGGAAAATTAATACCCAGAAATGAAAATAACTCCTTAAAATACTGACAGTTTTCAGTCTCAGGAAAGAGTCCGAACTGTTGATTTTGCCCATTGGAAAGAAAAAATAATTTCCTGTTTCCATTCCAGATGTTCAGGGTAGTAGGCAGACCAGATCATGTCATAGGAAGAGAGGCTGAGAGAGCTGTGGCTGGTCAGTCTGGAGCAGAGCAGGTTCAGGGACAGCTTTCACATGTGCATAACTACCTGACAGGAGGGTGTAAAGCAGCCAGAACCCTCTCAGTAGTGGCCAGGGAAAGGACAGAAAGCAATGGCACAGACTGAAATACAAGAAATGTCTTCTTAACCTTCAGAAAAAAATGATTTTGAACTACACGGGTGGTCAAACGGGTACATGTTTCCTAGGGGCAGTGTGGATCCTCTCATAGAGGTACCTATGTCCAACCAGGGATGGCCCTGACATGACCTGCAGTAGCTGAGCTGCCTGAGGTGGGCTGAGTCTGGACAATCTCCAGAGGTAGGTAAGCCTCAACCCCGGTGTGATTCTAAATGCAGAACCTCATTAGAGATACTATAATGAAAGCTGTTTATTTCAATAAGCTCGCTTACACTCTCTGTGCTCAGAAAGGCAATATATTCAATCGAACTCCTTCAATAACAAAAGAAAGCTAAAAACTGAACTTACATTCATCTTGCCTTTCAAACTAACAAAATATAACAATGGCACCTGACTTCCAGAATTTAAGGACTTGAAGGACAAAATACTTTTGCTAGTGTGGGCCTTGCGGTACTTTTTTTTTTTACTGCTGCCATTACATAAAATCATACTATTTGTGAGTATAGTCTTGCCTACTAAAAATTCTTATTTATTTGCAAATTTCTGTTTATACTTGCAACATTGGTAACCTACTGAAGATCATTCCACATACATCTGGGTCTTTACATGAACTTATGTGCTGTACATGATACACTTGATGACTGATCTGTGATGGGACCTACTGCTTTCTGGCCTAAAGTGTGGATAACTAATTATCTGTACAGACAAGTGAAGGGCATTTCCTATTACAAGTGACTATAATTATGGAGCCGGAAATGTGATACCATATTTTAAAATAACAGTGCACATGTAATAGTTTTCTTTTACTTAAGGTCTCAATCGTGTCTCCTTTACCTCTGCCCTGCTCCAGAAACAAGAAGATGGAGAAAATGGGAAACATATTTAGAAAAAGTTTAAGATGATCTTTCATTTTCCAACTGCTGCTGAGCAAGATGCATTATCAGGTTTCTTGTCTTGTCTCTGAGTAGGCCCAGCAGGGGTACAGAGATCTCCAGGTGATCCACCTGCAAAGCCAGGAGGCTGTATTTTTATTTTATTGTGGCTCTTTGCAGCTGATGAAATGGAACAGGATCTTCAGCCCTATGAGCTCAGTATCAAGCAAGAGACCGAGAGCCAGGCTTGCAGCAGTGTGGAGAACCTGCTGCTCCCACAGGAGACTGAGCCCTATGACAAATGCCGTGACAGATCAGCTCTAATCAGCAAGAGCAAAGCTGGCTTGTACAGGAGGTGTCATTTGACTTACTGAAGAAACAGTGCATTAAAATGATAATCTGAATTCCTCATCAAACTGAACGGGTAGCACCGTTCTCAGATGAAGCAAGAAGACACATACACCTACCAGGATATGTAAAAATTGTGGGTTTTCAATATCAGTATCACAAGAGAAACAAACACTCCAATTTTTTATACACATGCTTAAACAGCACACCCTCATCTATCTCTAATGAGCTGATACAATATCCTCTCTTGATAACTCTGAATTTCAAAGGAATTTGAATCTAAAAAATTAAACCTAAAGGCTTGTTGTGTTTCTAAGTAGAAAGTCTTATGCTGAATCACATATTTTCACTGCACAATCCAAAAGAAGGTCACCAGATGGCACTATTACACATTATCATCCTGATTTCAGTCTCTTAATACACACAAAAAGTTTTTAATTGTGGAAGAACTAGTGTTATTATTACCGTAGCATAACATGTATTTGGGGCAAATGTGACGAGTATCATCCCTGTTTTAATCTCTGCAACCTTAACAAGTCCTTCCAGAGGAACTGTCCTCTGAGAACCAGATGTTCTTTTGCAGATTTAAATACAGACATAAAACGAGAAAAGGTACGGACTGTTCTGTTATTTATGTATTTCTCTGCTCAAGGACTAGCATGTAATGGGAACACATCACAGCAGGAACGCACACACATTTGCCTATGCTGATTTTTCCTCTTGGTAAGCAGAAGCCCTCTGCTGTCATCACACAGAGATTAAAAGCCCTAGGCATACTTTTAATATGTACTTTTCTCTATTGTACTAACAGACAGACAGCATAGCCAAGGTGCATCTTGGACCCAATTAAAATGCATCTGCACACCTATCAGAAAAATACTGCACACAATGAAAGCTGACATTTGAACCTCTCTTGGTTATCCCCAGCTCATCTTTTAACAACGTGAGCAGAAATATTAATCTTAACACTTCTAATTGTCACAACACACACAAATGATCTCAACAACTCTTGATATGTGTATTTTTCAACAGCAAACTATTGCTCGTTTCTGTGGCTACTAATTTGTGATCCCCTGATATGTGTGACATGATTAGTTCTATAGCTTGTTAGAAGAGTAATTTGGAATTGTAATTTAGACTTGCTAATGCTTCAAGGTTGTAGGTGTTTTTTAGCTTTGCTCAGATAGAGTTTTGTTGAAAGCTTATATAAGCTGCCTAACAGTTCTTTCCTGACCCACAGGACACAGAAATACACTCAGTAAATCACTATTTTGCTTTCACATATCCCATTCTAATATTTTGTTGTTAACTATATTTTATACTTCAACAAACTCGTCAGTGGTGAAACAGGAAAAAAACCCAGATCTTGAACTGTGGATGGAAATGGCCAACTGTTACAGGAAGTCCTGACCCACACATCGTTGACTGAAATTTTTCTGACAAAATGCAGTTACCTTTTCATAATCCTTTTGAATGGGATTCATGTGAAAGCAGAATTAATGAAAGAAGTTTACTTCATGACAACTGTATTATTGGCATACACGCTGCACTGGAGATGCTAGCAACCTTGCTGAAGAAAAACACTGGCTAACACCAGAAGCATGACTATTTCTGCTGCTATGGAGCCTAGCTTTTTACTCTTGTATCTAATCTTACTGGTGATCTGAACAAAAGTTCTTCTCCTAAATTCCAGTTTGGAGAGTTCATGTTTCCCTGGACATTCAGTATCCATGTGGAACTAACCAAAAGCAACAGAACAGCCACCACAGACCTGGAGGAGTCCTGCCAGAAGTCCCCACACATAGCTCAATCACATGAAAAACATTTCTCCTGTATTTCTTTTTTAAGCTTTCATGCATTTTACAAGGAATAAATTCACCCAGCAGACAATATAGCAGCACCATATTTTGGAAGTAAACTGAAAAAGGCAGCAGCATTTTTCACAGGAAATGGTGCTGCACTTTATCAAAAGTAAAATTCATAAACACAGATACATTCTATAGTTATTTATGATAATAGAAATCAGCAGTTCTTCTCAACACAGAGCATATAGTCATCCCACATATTTTCATGAACTTAGGTAAGCTTCTTATACCAGGAGCACTGCACACTATAGTAACAGTTCAAGCCTAGAAAAACTGTATTTCTATCAAAGTTCTCCTTGCTAGAGGGGTTAATATTGAGCATTATAGTTCCCCTCCAATACAAAAAGTCAGAAAGGTACAGGACATCATTATGAGTTAGAAAATCCTGCTTCCTTTTTCTGCAGTGTTTGATGCCAAACAACATCATAATGGTCAGCACAGAATATGCTGCAATTACATGAAGTCCTTCTAGCACTTTGAATCTATCCAAAACCTATTAAAACCAACAATGCTGATATCCATCTACTGCGAACAGAAAGCCAGTCTCATGCTCAGCTCTCTGCAGTGCACAATCCCTGGCTGACGTTTGGAGCTGAAGGAACAGACCCTTTTGCTCTTGATGTCAAGATGAACTTTGCTATGTGGTCTTTCACAGGCTGCCAGAAAGCATTTCTTGGCCCGCACTTTGGGCCAGTGATGCAACAACCTCAGTCCCTGACAGCACCTGACAAAGCTGACACACTGGAACGGAAACGCCAGCATACTAGGAAATCAGGTAAGCAACAGCTACCTTGATCTGAACCTGATGGTTTTCTCTATCCTTCCCTTGCTGTAAGAGGCTTGGTGAACAAAATTGCAACCAGCATTGGCTCTAGAAGAGGTCAAGAAGCAGGGACTGAGGCTTGCCATTGGCCAATCCTCCACACCCCATCCTCTACACTTGGAAAGAAGGTACTCAGTCTCAAAGTGGTGGCCAGCAAAGGGAAGACAGTAAATTTTAGGTTTTCCATGGCAAATGGACACTGATAGGTATGGTACAAAATCAGTAGTTAACATGAATTAACATAGACAAAACACTGAAGTGTGGCATCAAATCCTTATTGTAATGGAAGGAATTTTGTCTTTTAAAAAATACCCATTTCTCAATACCAATTTCCTACATTTATGCCATATCCTTTTACTCTTATACTGATATAACAGAATAATCAATACTTTGATGATTCATTCATGATATCAAAAAGATTGATGGTCAGAACCACTGCAACAGGAAGAAAGAGATGATGATCTACATTTCATCAGTGAAACGTCACTGTCTTCTTGCTTCACACAGATGTTTTAACACTGACTATTTCAATGGGATGACATCCAAGAACATTCAGGGTTTGGGTTCTTTTTCACAAATGAGTAAGGCAGGCATAGGATTTTACAATTTTGAAGACGTCTGAGACATTGTGAAACAAATTACTTGCTGAAATTCAACAAACATGCCTGAAAGAGCCACGACTGCAAACTGATTTCCTTTTGTTAAGGACTGTATGTACACATCTCCTTACAGCAGGCTCTGTTCCCTCACTAAATTGTGAAATATTTGAAAACAACAATTACCATTTAATTGTGAAGAACAAACATCCAAAAACAGTTAAAAGCAGATGGAGCAAGAACAATGTAATCTGAATTTTCATAATTAACAACTTCTTTTTCCACTGGAAGCTAGAGTTGCTGAATTCTAACAAGGGTTTCCTTGTTATTTTAGCAGCTCTATGCAATGTAATTAATTTGTTGTAAATGTTCAGACATCTACATGGAAGGTTAGAAATTTGATCAATTAAAGAATGGATTGAGAAGTTAACCAATATTGTAATTCTCTGAAAGTTAAAATTACACCTCATTTTATAAAAAAGATAATCCAGAAAAATCTGCTATGAATCATATATATTAAGAGTGTCTGTGGCTGCAGTGCCAATAACTTTTCTATAAATAACAGTAAGACTCACTTAATAGCTTATTTGCCTCAAGTACCTGTTTGGAAGCATATGTAATATCTACATACTGACCTAAATAGAAAAGGAGCAAATTAAATGTTCACAGACTAGATTAACACTTAAATAAGCATTTTATTTTGCTTGGTGGCATAGAAAAACAGCAACTTTGAATCACTTCTGTCTCAAAGGTGACCCTGTGCTAAATGACATCAGGCTATCACCCTCACACAACCTGATGCAATTCCAGGTTTTACAAAAGGCAACACTGTGGTAATTATTCATCGTATTGCAAGAAACGCACGGGAGACAGCTTTTCAGGTTTTACCAACCTATTGCTGCAGATGATAGCCCAGACTTTTGCCCAGTTCCAGGTCAGGAGAAGATTAAACCTTACAATAAAGATTCTATTGGTGGAGTATTGGTCAACAGCCAGTCGAACACGAGCCAGCGTGTGCCCAGATGGCCAAGAAGGCCAGTGGCATCTTGGCCTGTACCAGCAATAGTGTGGCCAGCAGGGCCAGGGCAGGGATTGTCCCCCTGTACTCAGCACTGGTGAGGCTGCACCTCAAATCCTGTATTCAGTTTTGGGCCCCTCACTAACTGCAGGACAGACATTCAGGGGCTGGAGCGCGTCCAGAGAAGGGCAATGGAGCTGTTGAAGGGTCTGGAGCACAAATCCTGTGAGGAGTGGCTGAGGCAGCTGGGGTTATTCAGCCTGGAGAAAAGGAGGCTCAGGGATGACCTTACCGCTCGCTACAACAGCCTGAAACGAGGGTGTAGCCAGGTGGGATCCATTCTGTTCTCCCAAATAACAAGGTATAGGCCAATAGGAAAAGGCCTCAATTCGCACCACGGTACTAAGAAAAATTTCTTCACTGAAAGGGTGGTCAGACACTGGAACAGGATGCCCAGGAAAGTCTCCATCATCCCTGGTGGTATTTGAAAGCTGTGTAGATGAGGTGTTTAGGGACATGGTTTAGTGGTAGAACTGACAATGTTGGGTTAACAGCTGGACTCAGTAATCTGAAGTGTTTTTTCCAACCTCAATGAATCTATGACTATAAAAATGCCCATTTCTCTGTAGTGATTACAGAAGTAACCTGAGGAGACTATATTCACAGGTCAGGCAGCACAGCTAAGCCAGGTGAATCTGGGGCCGAGATGGGTTCTGCAATTGTGTACATCTTGAGCTTCTCATTGATAAGTTTGAATGTAGATAAACTAAATCTGAAAATTAGTCTTTGTATTTTTGCAGAGCAGGTTATCCACAGAGAACAGTTTTCTTCTACTTTATCACTCATAAAAATGTGCCTGTATGTGTAGTTAATTAATAAAATAGCTAATAGCTTTTCCTACATTTCAGAAAGGAATTAACTTCTTCCATGCCCACAATTCCCCTTAAGATATAGACTCCTTAAAAAATTTGCAAGTAGCAGTGGTTTCTAGCAGTGGTCTGGGAAAAGACAGTATGATCCCACCACATAATAATTGCTTTGATATTTATCAATAATCCAAAAACTAATCCCATGACAGGGCAGATCATGCTGTGAAACACTGAGTGCCCTTTTCCAGTTTGAGTCCAAGGGCACCAAAAGCTGATAAAGCCTGTTCTGCTTGCTACAAGTTCAAAAGAAATTGCTTTCTTGTTTGCTAGGGGTGATTTAATATGGAAGGAGAGCAGTTCAGAGGGTTGGAATCATACAGTGGCACACAGAGATCAGAGAAGCAGCAAGATCATAATTCTCCACGTCCTGACTCTTGGGCTTAATTTCACTTTCATCAAAATCAACAGGAAAACTTGTCATCAACTGCAAAGCTACCTTTTATTCAGTTTAGTCCTTTCCCTCACAAAAGAAGAAAACAAAGTAATTATTGAAATTACAAAAATATGCCCATATAGGGTTTAGTTGAGTTCTATTTGACTTTTTTCCCTTCTAATCCTCCTAATATTTTACGGAAGGACCATAATGTTAACGATGGGAAGAATTCTTAAGCAGAAAATTTATTAACATCTAAACCTTTGGCAAAGAGGATATGCTTACCAAGATGCTTCAAAAACATCATGATGCAAAATGAGAGCCTCATGTATGCCATCTGGTTTCTTTCCACCAAGCCTGACCACCTTTTCCTCAGATGTCACCATCTTCTTGCTTTGCCTCAAGACCATTTTGACATCAATATGCTGACCTTTTATTTTCTTGCATAGAGCAATCCAGTTAAGCAAGCAGAAATAAAACTTTCCTACAGCACACTGTACAATGTTCTACAAGACTTGAAAGCCACAGGTTTCTAAGACAATTGAATGAAAGAGAGAACCACATATTGACCCTTAAATCCAAAGCTAAGGCATGAGTTTGCAACTCAGTCCAGTCTGTCATTAAGCATTTCAAGATGAGAGTCTGTATTTCTTCTCACATGCCTGTGTATGAGATCATAAATCAACATTCATTTCACACTTAAGAAGAAAACACAGACATTTTCTATGAATAACTAATCTGGAAAAATCCTGTAAGGAATGCGCTGCTCAAAAACTGTAACTATTCGAGTGAGTCTTATGGAAAAGGGCTACTAGATAGAAGACAGATGAAACGGTGGAGGAAGCATGCAAATTACCATCCCAGGGAACTGTCCCGTTTTTCATTTACCTCTTGCATGGTGCACACAGCATCTTTCAGACTGACAGGGAGCACACGTGCACAGGTACACAAATGGGAAATGGTTCTGGTACACGCTGACAACAAGACAATCAAATGGATACAAAATCACTTCATTATAATGGGCAGAGTAGGATTTGGAGCAGCAGCAAGTAGTGATTTTATTTCAGAAATGGAACACAAAAATAAGTGGCAATATTCCTGTGCAATGTAGTCCCAGGACCATTCTCTGACTAAATTTTAAAAGAATTTTGCCATTGGTTTTGAAAGGAGACTCAGGTATTCTGTCTGTGACTTCTAGCATTGCTGTGTTTGCTTCCAAAAAACTCATTCAGAACTGGAAAACTTAACATGGTTTGCAATATGGAGAGGAAACACTAACCACTTCTTAATTCAAATTTTAAAGAGTATTTAATAATATTTATATCACTGCAGCACTTAAAAATCCAGCCAAGATGAAGTCTTCAAATAGAATCTGTTTCTACCCAGAAATATTCTAAATTAAAACAAAGTGTAGTAAATAAATACAATTAATATTAAGAATAAAGCGGAAAATAGGAATATTTAAATAAAAGTATCTGGAAACAAAATCAGCTGTAAGACAGCATGATGCTTTCAAATTATTTGATTTTTTTATTATTATTTGAAATTATTTGATTTTTAAAGTTGACTTTAAAAATCCGTAAGTAACTAATAACACAAATTAGTTCTAACTACTCCCAAATAAAGAAATTCTTGGAGTTCCAAATTTGGGAGTTTTCCACTCAAACATTTGATTGCCATGAATTTTAGTTAAATGATAACTTTGCAATTGTGCCTGGTAGCAATAAAAGGACTTTAATGAGTATTTTGATAGAAGCTTGCAGCACAAATTAAAAAAAAACAAAAACAAAACCAAACCAAAATTAACATCTGATTAATCCCAAAAGTGGTGCTCATCCTCTAATGTTACAAACCCTGTGAACTTCAATCTTCTCCCTCGGGCAAAAGTCTATATAACTAGACAGGTCTCAAATGATGCCCTGAAGGTCACCAAACACAGGCTGTGACAGCAGACGTGCCTTTTGCTTAGTGATCTATATCAGCTAGAGCTGTTTTACGGCAATGTGAGAGGGTGAAGAGTTTACACTAGTTGGTTATGCAATAAATGTCACTGGTATTACTGCTGACTTCAGACTAGACTCGCAGCATTAAGCAGTTAAGAGGTGATAAAGCAGGATTAATTCCTGAGGAAAATTTCTGATTAATTTGTCAGCATAGTTTGTGGTACAAATTCCCTGCTATCTTTGTTCTTCCTCATGCAGGAAAACATTTTGCACCAATCTGCCATTCCCTTAAGTCTAGGACTTCATAGCAGTTTTAATATCATTGCACAGACACACCTTTAAGCCTGTTTTTGCACACTCACCTTAAAGGAAGTCATCCAAGATCACAGCTCTTTATGGCTGTTGATGTAAATCACAATATGGACGACAATGGAATGGTGATGCAATAGTGCAAAACACAGTAACTTAGCAGTAATTGTGCTTTGAGCTGCCCTGATGAAATTGTACCTGACAGGGACAGTAAAATCAACCAAAGTGAGTGAGTGGTTAAGGGAGGGCAGTAGTTATACTGCTAGGTAAAGCTGCTTTGGACGCAACATGAGCTCTGAACCCTCCACCTGCTGTAGGAACTAATACATGATCAACACATTGAATTCTCATTACTCTCCCCAGACCTGAGGCCCACTTCTATTACCAGCAAGGCAGTGACTGTTTTTCCAACACAGGATTTTTTTCATTTCCTTTTTTCAGATCTGAACACGCATAAATGAACAAACCACCAATGTCAGCAAATAACTACTGTATTTGCTCAAAGATACAGGTATAGCCTGCAAAATAATGAAATATGTGGTAATGTACTACAGTGTACTTTCTGTCAGATGTAATTTGCTTGCCAAAAGTATGCCCTAAGGCTGCTCTAACTTAGGATTTTCAGTTTGCCTGTGACCCTGATCTGCACTTAACAATACAATTGCAAGAATTTCAAACACACAAATTTACAGCAAAACCAAACTAAATCCAAACCATCTGATCTGATTATTTTCCCCAAAAGCAAAATAGAGCATCCACAGTACTGTTTTGACTTAGGTCCTATAATACAAAAAGGTGCTGCCTTCTACCAGATATATCATTGACTGACATTTGCAAAGATCTATTGCAAGATCATATAGAGAAATAAGCTACTTCTTCAAATTACTTCTTGGACATCTATATTTAATAAATAATCAGCAACTCAATGACAGCTTGGGTGAGGAGGAAAAAACTGGTGGTATGCTAACTGTAGATAAAATTGTATACATGACAAATCATATTTTTCTTACCAGGTACTGTGAATGGAATTTATCTTTTTCCCACAATAAGTTATTGAGGAAAGAAACTGATTTCATACAGTTATCTAAGCACCTAGTCTAGGGGAGACCAGATTACCATCTCACTAATCTGCTAGGAAAATTAAAAATAGTTTAAAAATATGTGCCTGTTCCAGAACAATACCGTGTCAGGACCATTCTATAAGGCGTTCTACTTGAAAGATCAAATTTCCAGCATTTTGAAATGCACAGCTAAGTATTATTAAGGTATTTGGTTTGTACTGATAAAGGAAGATAGTGATTTTCAGGAGTACTTAATAAACGGTTTTGAATTAAAAAAAAAAAACAACAAAAAAACCCACACAAAACCAGTCACCTTTCTTTTTCTAAGCCACCTATATCTCATGATCCATATCTGTGTATGATAAATTTATTACAATTACCCAGTTATTTGGTCTATCTTGTCACTGCAGGTTCTAAAAAACTTCTCAGTGCCAAGAAATAATTGGAATCTCTAGTTTGTGCCAATAGCACACTTACTGCTGCACAGATTAATGGAAGCAGCAATTAAGTTAAATAATAAAAAGTGATGTTTAAATAAAAGATGGCTGAAAAACAACAGAACATGGCTGATCTAGGTTCAGGTGAAGGAAATAAAATTTATTCTACAGCGCTATTAATATCACACTAGTCACTGTTTGCAGGTTAGACAAAACTTGGTACGTGTCTGGGGAGAAATAAGGAAGTCTTATTCTTTATATTGAAGTTTATTTTATAAACAGTAACAGAGGTTGCTAGACAGAATGTCTTAAGAGTTACAGGTTTTACAGCTGTTCATTTACACTCATCTCCAGTACATCCAGCTCTACATATAGAACATCCAGTACGTGTTCTATACACCATGTGTAAAGCACTTTTAATACTCATTCATCCCACAAAGATCTTTTCAAGAGAAGCATGGGCACATACCTCATTTTTAAGAACTTTCCTGACCTCCACTTCTATATCATTTTTGCTGTAGGACTTTCTCTGGTGTGAACATACTATCCATTACACAGCAAAAAATTCAAACTGGTTATAATCTTATTCCACAGTTACATAAGCAAAATCCGTTAATTCTTGGGGGCAAAAAATCAGAGGAGAAAGGACAGAACAGAGCCTGTTTTCTCACCTCTACAGCTGGCCGTGGAAAACTGACTCCTACTAATAAAACCAACAAAACCCGAGATCATTAGCAGGAAAGAAGCACTTCATCAAACCTAATTTTTTGGCCTGTGGCCCTGGCAGTCTAGTGCTGGCTGCCTGGGGAGTGTCACCACACAGAAAGGCCAAGGTCACCCTGAAGTCAGCAGTGCTCAGGGCATCACACACTCTAAATGTGGCACCCTCGACACCGCAACAAGCACTGCCCTAGGGCATCTTCCATTACCCACATCACACACCCACACTTTAAAATGTCTGCTGTGGAGTGGTCACTATTGTCTTTTAAAACAAGATCAGGAAAGTAGGGGAGTCAGCTGTGCCTTGCCACTCAAAACTTACACATGATGAGTGTGGCACCAACTTAAAACGGGCAGTGAATGTGGGAGATCTGTATGTAATTTCACAAAAGTTGAGCACTCTCTTCCCCAAAATCTGAAGACATTGTAAAAAGCCCTTGGATTTTGTTAAATATTTATCTGAGAGGTAAATCTGGAGAACTATCTTGGGGGAAAAGGCAGAGGATTGTGGGTCAGATGGAAAAGCAGTACCACGCTGCTGCACCTGAGTCTGCCATTTCTGAACAAGCCTCTAAGCAAAAAAATGACTTCTGCACCTCTTTTCTGTTTTAAAGTAAAGCTCCTCCAGAGATTAAGCACTCCAAAGCTGGCAGATGTTTTGAGGTCTGGTATACTGACCTGAGGTTTGAAATTCCACCTACAGTCTCTCATAGCTCTCACATCCTGTGGAGGATCTCGACCAAAGTATCCAAAACTGAGATGACAGAAGGAAAAACATTTATAAAGTCCCCAGACTTTCTTCTCTTTGTAGAGCTTCTGGTACAACAAATTTAACCATGTCTGGAGTTCTGCTGAAATACAGCATGGTGAACATTTGCCGACATAGCTGGTTTTGCGCAGCCTCCAAGATGTATCATTTGACTTCTTTTTAATTACATATGCTTTTTTTTT
>VYXC01010746.1:230124-349970 GCA_013397175.1 Platysteira castanea | reverse complement strand
ACCACACACAAGCTATTCAAGTTTCTTAAGACAACAAAATTGGCAATAAAATAATAGCTATGCCGTGTTGGTAAAAATAGCTCATTTTCAAAATGCAGTTCTCTGTAAATGTAGAAAAACTGCAACTGTCTTGTATATACCATAAGCTATTTATCTAAAATGGTACTGTCAGTGAAACAGATGTTGCTGCACAATATCCCTGCACCACCCACATTCTGTTCTCCTAGTTGCCAAACAGAACTGTTTTGAATTATTTACTGAACGATCAGATTCGAGCATTTCTGCAATGATCTCCATGTGAAATTAAAGCAAAAAAGTACTTAAAAACTAGTTTCACACGATGTTTTAACGTGACTTAATACATTCAATATATCTACACCAACACAAACTATGAAGAATAACTGAAATCCTAGCAGAAAGTAAAAAAAAAAGTTTTATTTTTAAGAACTTTTTCCATCAGTTTTTTCTATTTTCCTCTTCCTGTCTATTATACTCAATTTCAGGCTTATATTTTTAAATATCTTCATTCAGCTGAGGATGATGCCAAATTAACACCAAAGTCTCTACCTCAGTCCTAAAAATCATCTGTTCTTTGCAGGATAGCTACATAAAACCTAAAAATCATGCCACAGAGTAAGTTAGGCTGGAAGGGACTTCTGGGGATACCCCCAGAAGGGTGGTGGGTTGGAACTTACTACTGTAGGGCCCATGCTGGGCAGCTCGTAGGGCTCAGTGTCACTTGTTAGGTACCCATCTTGATCTGCATATACCATATGCCGTCCTACACTGCAGAACTTAGCCATCTGGTTTTTATCTTGTCTTTTCATGCTGCCTTGCTTTTACATCTATCCTCCTTTTTTTCATCCTTTCCACAGTGATCTCTGGAGTTCATCAGTGTCAGACTGCCATCAGCCTTCGCTAGGGGCGACAAGAGGTGCAGAACTATCCCCAGTTCAAACAGAACCCTGACAATGAACCCTGTGAACTCTGAACGCAAAAAGCTTGTATTCTGCTCTCATCAGTGTCACAAAATTGTTCCAAAAATTAAAGTTACCAGATTTTCTCAACCTGGACACTTGAATAATCCAGACTGCGTATGTTTGAAAGCTTGTGAAAGAAAATAGTGAGCACAATGAAATTCATATAGAGTACTCTGCATTCACTTTTGTACAAGTAACCAACACACTAAAGAAAATAAGATCAGAAGTTCAAATAGTCACACTATTCTAGTACAAAAAAATGTGATTTAATTTTTAAGAATGGGGATAGGAATCTAAAAGGCATCTACAGAGATACACATGCATTCCAGAAACCTGATGAATACACTTAGAGCAAATGAAAGCTAAACCGAAAACTAAGTTTATATCTAAAGCCTTTTCTCATGGGAAATACTATCCTTGAGAAAGTAAAACTTTCTTCAACCTCTCAAGACAATTAAGAGCAAAAGTACTGAAAATAACATTAAAACACATTTTAGTATCTCAAGAGGTTTCTCATCTGATCAGTTTTTTACTCTTTGGTACTTGTTTGCTAATAAGCCACCTCACCCTTCAACTATCCAGCTTTATGATGCCTTATTTAGACTTCTCAAACTTGCTGAGCTGCTTTCAGATTACAACAGTCTTAAATACGACACGTTTTTTTAGTAGAACACTTGCCAGTTTGGCAGCAGCAAGATCAACAACAGATAGGCAGAAGGAGTTTCGGTTAGAGGAAAGAGAATTTTCTCTACTCTCCTGAAATTGACAAGACACTTTAACACACCCAATTCCAGATAGCTGCCTAGCAATTCTCTGCCTTAATGGGGGAAAAGAGAGTGAAAAAGTTTCCATCAGAAACAACTGAGGTTGCAAATTCTGTGTTCAGTATACTAATTTGATACATACGATTGTACATTCACACTCTTGATAAGTGGAAGCAATCTAGGCTAACAGCTAACACTGTAGAAATTAAATATTCTTCGCCACCAAATGCCAAGACTATTACTTCTGTGATACTTATAACCCTCAATGTTTAGGAAATAAACACCCATGTGCATTGCATTCTCTACTAGGCACCAGACTTCAGACTACAAAAACATTTTATCCTTTGCTTTAGACAATAACTTCAAGCTGAAAGTCCTAGGCATCCCCATCAGGCATAGGACTACACGTAACAATGTTTCTTTTTTTCTTTTTTTTTAATTTAAAAAGCAAGAAAACCAATTATCTAATAATAGCAAATAAATTAACAGAGAACTTCACTGAGATTTTAGCCAACAAACATAATCTGTGACATCCTTGCTATAAGAAAATCAGTTCATTCATCCTGCTTAATGCTGTTCAACTGAAGAATAAAATCATTCATAATGACTTATCATTTCAAAGTGTCAGTGGAATATTCTAAAATACATCTTTACAGCATGGCTCACAGAGGAAACACATGGTCTGACACCTTCAGAAGCTATTTTCCCCAGGAAGTAGAAAATACGTATTAGCTAAATTGCAACAAAATTAGAGCATCATTCATCTTTCTTCACTCCTCAATGATTTATGAATACATTATTTTATCATTTTAATGAAATTCAAGTTAATTCAGGAAAAACATTTTCATGAAATACATGATGCAAAGCTTGCAGTTTTAGGAAAAGTAGCCTATTTCTGATTTTTTTCACCCCTATCTGAAATCTGTGTACCTGTATTATAAACAAAGGCTAAGTAATTAAAATGTTAAACAATAAATGAGTGGTCCTAAAGGTATCCTTTTAAAATCAAGTCCACCTAGAGTACTTAAAATATAAATAATGTTCAATATGGCTTGCAAATGATTTACTCTTCTGTTCAGCTGAAAGTAGTTGAACACTTTGAAATACAGCTACTCTCCCTCACCTTGTAGCCTGGACAACACAAGGCAGTTGCTTTTCATATTGATAATTGCTTCAGATCAGTAACAGATTTATATTTTTTGTCCAGTTTTGGACAGATGAAGGTTGCATCACATACCACAGTCTTTCTAACATTACATATTTTTAGCACAAGCTGTCAAAGAACTTACAATGCACTGTGAAATCTTACATTATTTAGAAACCAACTAATGCAGTTAAAGAAGCCCTTTGCTAATTAGGGCAAGTATTTTGTTGGTGTTGACCTTTCTTTTAATTTACTTATAAAATCCCAATCATGCATTTTGAGAAAGATGAAGATGAGCATGCTGATTTTGGAAAAAGGAAAGAACAGAAAGGGAAAGATAAAGTACAAGTAAGTGTACAGCTGTTAAACCTGGTTAGAGAATAAAAGAAAGAAATGAGACTTTTTGGGGTTTTAATTTTGGTGGTTTGTGGCTTGCCCTAAAACTGAGTGTATCTGTCATAACTTTTAAAATATTCAGCTCTGGTATGTCTCTCTCCTCGTGTTTATGTGCCTGTGCATATATAGATTGGTGGATTGTGTCTCTTCTGAACCACTTCATATACCACTGCTAAACAAAAGAAACGAAACAGTGAGCAGCTAGGTCCTTGATAATTTGAATAATTACTGCATAATAAAACCTTATCTGATGAATATACCCAATGTCATATAAAACCAGATATTCCAGCCAAAATACTGCTACATGCATAAGTACTCATCAACTCAACTTCAGAGGTCACTTAAATTGCTCGCTTTAAGAAGAAAGCTGTTTAAAAGATTATTGTAATTGCTGAAGACCCACCAAGCCCTCTGTGCATAAATTTCATTATCTACTTGTGGCCAAAAATTATTTTGCACAGTTGCAAACAGCATATGGGAAACCATCCTTCTTAAACAGAAAACCTATGACTTTTGCCATTGTGGTCACTGTTTTCAAGAGGTTTTTTTCATGTAATTGCCACTAATTACAATAGGAAGTTAATGTTGCATTATCAGCATCAATAGATGACAAACACGTATAAAGATACCTTTGTATAATGTTCTGAATTATTTGTGTTTTCTTTGGGGAACAAAGTGCATTAAAAGTCTTTAAAAAGCCAAATTTTTGTCACAAGATCCTCCCCAGATATTGTTACTGCTTAATCCAAAATCTTAGGGAAAAAATAGCAGCTATAGCTCAGACCTCATCAATGTGCCAAAATGCTGAGTAAAGGTTTATGTCTTTTTGCTGGCATTTTCTTTCTTGCTTTCTCTGTGATCAGGATCATTCTGGAGTTAAAAGCTATTGATTTACTAGAAGGCTACTTGATTTTTTATTTTCAGTAATACCAGTTTCATTAAACAAAAAGACATTTCAGCAAAACATGGAACTTTACTATATTGGTTACTGTACTATATTAGAAACCTTATGCTATAGAAGGACTCAGCACTTACAGGGACATTATTACATATAATTAACTAAAAATTGACCAACCTTTCCTTCAGCATCTGTTGTTACCTTCTCAACCTTGTTCCTGTTTAAAAATTTCTTCACCAATTCTTCTACTTGAACATTGAACTTCATGAAAGTCACATAGAAAAAATATGCTGTCAGGAGTGTTACGCTTTCCCACCACATTATGAAGTTATCCAGAAAAAAAATGATTAGCAAGATCAAGTCAATGATGTAAAAGGACATATCTCGAAAGAGTGGCCACCAAGTGAGGTTCAAGATCTCTTTAGAAAATAAAGCACACATTCCAATAACAAATAGGATATTGAACACGGCAGATCCCACAATTGTACCAATGCCAACGTTGCTGTGGGATATAAACACTCCTATCAAAGAAGTGAAGAGTTCGGGGGCTGACCCACCAGCAGCCATGAAGGTTGCCCCTGCCACATCATCAGAAATGGCCAGTTTTTCAGTGATGACAGTCAAGGAAGGAACAAAGAATTCATCACAGACTATGGCTAAGGCTATAAACATGTAAATCATTCCAATTATATGGAGGATCACTGCTCCCTGTCTTCTCTCCTCAAGAGAGAAAAGGTCCTCGGGGTACTCTCCCTTCGAATGATCATCTGTTTGATTGTCGTGCCCAGCTTCATATTTCATAGAAGTATGTGGATCTGGAGTGCCGTTTTCATTCTGTTCTGTGAAATCCAAGAGAGTTCTTTGGTGTCCACGCACCAGCTTTTGGCTATCTAGGCTGCTGATCAGCGCCATGCTATGTGGTTCCATCTTGAAAAAGGCACTCATTGAAAGCGAGAAAGTACTAATGGCCACTACACTGATAAGAAGCCCTACAATTCGTATCAGTCTCAGTTTTTTCCTAACATTCTGGTGCCACCTGCAACCAAACAGTGGTTCCTCCAAACACCACTCCTCCAAGACACCAGCAACAGTTTTTTTCTGAAGAGCCATTTTGTGTTCTGTGTGAGATGCTGAGGGAGTCAGAAGGACTGTCCCTTCATAATTTTCTTCAGCTTTGAACTTAGAAGTGCTTTAAGAGTCTTCCCAGAATCAAGTACTTTTACTCTTCGCAGGACGTATTTTCTTCATTCGTCTTAAAAGGACAAACATATTATTGATATTAGTGAAACAGGAAGTGATTAGAAACTTATAAAAGAATTTTACACACTGGGTTACATCTGAAATTGAAGCAGAATATGTAACATAGGGCCTTGTCACATCCCACCACACATAGCAATTATATGTTTGTTTAAGCAGGAACCCTGTGGATAACGATTTACCAATACTCATTTTATGTCTCTCATATGCCTCTGAGCTACTGCTCTCCTCAGCTGCCGAGAAAAAAAAAAATCCTGGTGGAAGGTAAAAACTCTCCCCAGATGTTGTACAAAAATAAAGAAACTATTATTTTAATGGATACACCAAAGATTATTACCTTCAGTAATTACTTTCCACTATGAACATGTAATGTCCAAATCCCAAATGCAGGGGTAATAATGTCAGAAAAAGCAATCGAAGTGCTAACAAGCATCTCATCAGACCTTTAGACAGCTGAGGCAGCATTAATTGAAATGTTATGCGTGCACAGAGCAACAGTCATTGATGTGTAAGTAGAACACTGCTGCTGGAACAGGAATGAAATGGGAGTTTCTTTAGCTCCTCTGCAAAATCAACTCCGTCTTACAGAGAGAACTTGGCTTGCTTCTCATCAGACCTAGGACACTATCTTGGATGAGCCAAGAAAAAATTTTCAGTCACCTCTTGTTTAGTTTTGATTTATGTCATGCATTCAGCAATAAATGTAGGATGTTACTAAGAGTACCCATGTGGTACCTTTTAAAATTATTCCTCTTACAAGTACTTAAGAAAATAGTTTAAATTTTCTCAAGAGTTCATCCTGAAACAAACGAAATGGTAAGGAATTATGCAAGAATGACTATTCATGTACACCAGAGATGAGCATTCTTGACTAACAGCACGTCTAACACAGGGAAAAAATTGTAGATAAGAACAGGTGCTTTGGTTAAGGAATTTGAAGAATATTTGTAATGTAAGAAGCTAGTTAAATATACGTCTTGCACAGTAAGTTGTATTTTACATGAAACAAAATATAAGATACTTCCTCAATAAAATTGAATACTAGTCTTTACTATTACTGCTCCAAAATACTTTGTTACATCTCTTATTCAAATCATTTTTAGCAATAGCTGAATTCTGAACAATCTATCAATCAGCAGAATAATTGATTTTGCATTCTCAAATACAAGATTGCAGCTATTACAGGCAGTTATTTCCCTAGAAGTTATTAATTCAGTTGCAGTTTCTCCTGATTTTTTCAAACAGTTTCCATACTAAGATATCATAGAGATATACTTCATCCGCAAGATACAGTACCACAGCAGAGATATTTATTTTCCACCTCAGAGTTAATACTCGACGGACTGCCACAAAAACATTTAACAGGAAAGACACCGGAACGGCACCCCCGCTGCCGTGCGCAGCCGGCGGCGACGGGCCGGTGTCCGCGCTCCCTTGACCATTACCCGAACGGGATACAGGAGAAGCGCTGGCGCTGTCCCCTGCCCTGGCACTCGCACGGCAGAGCCCAGCCAGACCGCTCCCGACACGGCGGACCCCAGACCCCGATGGAGCGCAGCGCAGCCCCCCGCCGCCCNCCCGCCCCCGCCCGCTGCGCTCCCACGGGAGTTGGGTCACCGGCCAAGCGGCGGGGAAAGGAATTTATTATTTTTTCCTTTTCCCCTTCTTCCTGGGTTAGCTGACGAGGTTTAACCGAGGTAAAATCCAGCGCTTCTAGCAAAGGTAGTAAGCTTGGAAGAGCAGGGTTATTTTAAAAAGGTGAGGCCTTCTGATGAAAATATCCTTTATGCCAAATGAAGGGAAATCGGGAAATGAAAGAAAAGGGCGTTTCATTTTGGTTTTGATTTTAAGGAAGGTTAAGTTATTCCACTTAATCCACGATTAAGTTATTCTTCATGATTAATTTCTGCTGAACAGAAATTTCTTCAAACTGCTTTTCAAAGTTGCCACAGAGAACAGTAAAGATACACTGAACGCACAAGAAAACAGGAGAATTCCTTAGAACTGTCCCCTTCTATTTTGATCTTCTGCTTTTAACATTAGTATTTTCCCAATAAACTGTGCTTCATTAAGTAATTGCTTCAAAATTCACATATATTGAAACAGTTACAATGCAGCTCTGCCATAGGTCATTTCCTGTGACATGTGCTGGAGATTGACGAGAGTACACAGGTGATGCGCTTTTGAAATATCAGTTGCACTCCTCCTCTATGCCATTGTTAGAAACACCTACATGGTAATCCGTGGATAAACCAAAGTAATCCAGTGTAGGCAGGCCAACAGTCCAGAAAGACCCTGATTGGTTCAGGGAAGTTACAGAAGAACTTTGTGCGGAAGTCCTTGAAAAATGTAGAGCCCAGACAAGAGCAAGAATATTCAGATGGCATGGGCAGCTTGAAATCTGGGAAGAGTTTGGTCAACAGCTCACTAACACTTCTCTGCTTTCAGTGACATCATTTGCACATTCCGAAAAATCCTACTAAAAGACATGAACTCTCGGTCTCTTTGGGGTAAAGAATAACCTTTTACAATTTCCACCTTCTCCATTTTGAACTCTGATTTCAACCCTTGGCAAACAGAAAATAACTGTTAATTGGTGCTTCATGAAGAACACAAAAATGTAAGAATTTTTATTAGGTAATAATACACAGATATTATAAGTATTCTTGAGACATCATATGAAAAATAAGGAGTGTTGGGGTAAGCTTGGGGTGCACAGTCTGTTTATATTTCCACACTGGCATTTTGTAGCACTTGGGCTGTTCAGGTTGTCCTTGGCATTGATGGGAAACCTGTAAGTTCTAAAGACTTAGGAGATGGCAAAACGAGATGCACGAAAGCACAGCAGGCGTCCTAGAAACTATGTGGACATGAAAGAGATGTAAAAGGTTACAAAGATATTTCCAAAATTTCAATACTTTCTAGGGAGAGCCAGAGCTGAGTCACACACACAAAGTGCCTTTTAAGGCCAGAGTCTGCATGTGCAGTGTACATTCATTTCGTGTTACATACTGGGAGGTGGTCATTAGTGCCTGACAGTTGATAGAGGGGGCCTGTTGACTGTCACAACTTGCATTTGTTCAGTCTCAGGATGATGCAAGGAGACATGTGGAGACTGCTTTTAACTGTGTTTCTAGATGCCCCACATAGATAAGAAGTAGTTAAAATACGGATTTACTTCTGTATCCACATATGCAAGACTTAAATGAAATAGCTACATCTTAAAATTTCAACGTGTGCCTCCTGTACAGTGGTGACAGGGATTAAGGGTAGGCATGCTTATACAGTTTCTTGTGACTGCTGAATTGTTGGTTTGCAGTCTATGAAAAGTGGCCACTTGAAAAAATACCTAAAATGGTTTCACAGATGGCCCAGAGGCAGGCTGAGATATGTGCGTAGTACCCCAATTTCTATTAATTTCTGAATTAAAAGTGGAAGCAGGTGAGTTTTACAAATGACCACAGGGAGAATATGTAGAAAATCCCCTATAATTATGCTATTATATTCCCTATAATTATATTATCTACTACCTGAAAGTCCATGTATCTGAATTCTAATATCCATCTGTTTCTCCGTACTTGCAATAATTTTTCTCCTAATAAGAAATATGTGTTGCAAGCCAGGGACAATAATATCTGTAACAAAAATTATGTGGCTCACAGATGGGTATCTCTACCAATGACTTAAGCACTTTGAATCAGCTCACCCAATCTCATATAAACACTGCCTAATAATCAGGAGAGAAATAAATAAGCACAGTTAAATTAGTATAAGAGGGATAATAACAATAAAAGAAATCCCATTCTTTTTTCTCACAAAATTAAACACCAGAGTATATCCTGGTTAAATACAGAGTAATTAAATTATTTGAGTGAAACAATATTTGCCTCGAAGCTGGTTCAATGTTTCTCCTTTAAAGAGAGGAGAGAAGGCACCTCTGCTAAGTATTTGAATTCTACTCCTACACATCTGTATCTGTGACTACGTTTTCATTTTTATTTTTATTTATTTATATTTATGCTGAATATGTAGTTTTTAATACCTTATCTGTAGTTTACTGCATCATGTGTGAGGAGTCATCTGAGTTCATAAGCCACTCTTCTTCACCAATTCCTATATCCAGGAAGCTCCAAGAAGTAAAACCTTTTTTTTCTTTTTAAACAGTATTTTCATTTTGTCTATTTTCTTGCTGTTGTAAACCTTCAACTTAGTAAAAGCAAGCACAGAGGTGGTTTTTGTGCTGGAGAGGGAAGGAGGAGGGATTAAAATGAAAAATCCTAAATAACAACATGTCTAAGTACCCCAGCAGTACCTTCTAAAGCTGGAAGATAAAGCTGATGTGTAGGTTACCATGACTACAGAGGCGGCATATTTGAATGAAAATGGATGTTAAGCTTTTAAATGCTAATTGCTGTTGGGAACAGGTGACGTTTGAAACATCAAAATTATTTCACACTTTGCAATTTGTAACAAGTGAAATAGGATGGAAAAGATGACAACATAGAGTTAAATTAAAACTCTAGTTATGGTTTCAGCTAAGATACAGTAAATTTTCTTTGTAACAGCCACAATGGGGTTATATTTTGGATTTGTGATGGAAACAGTGTTGTTAAGTCAAAGATGCTTTATTACTGGTTTTATAATACAGCATCAAGGCCTTTATTGTTCCTCATCCCACCCCACCAGCAAGAAGGCTGAGGGTGCACAAGGAGCTGGAAGGGAAACCGGGCAGACAGTTGAACCCAATTGACCCAAGAGGTATCCCAGATCATATAGTGTCATGCTCACCCTATAGAGCTAGGAAGAAGGAACAGGAAATGTTCTTAGCAACTGCCTTTGTTTTCCCAAGTCACCGTCATGTGTGATGGAGGCCTGCTTTCTTGGGGATGGACAAGCTCTTCCCTACCCATGGGAAGTAATGATGCTTTGCTTGTATGTNGGAAGGAGGAGGGATTAAAATGAAAAATCCTAAATAACAACATGTCTAAGTACCCCAGCAGTACCTTCTAAAGCTGGAAGATAAAGCTGATGTGTAGGTTACCATGACTACAGAGGCGGCATATTTGAATGAAAATGGATGTTAAGCTTTTAAATGCTAATTGCTGTTGGGAACAGGTGACGTTTGAAACATCAAAATTATTTCACACTTTGCAATTTGTAACAAGTGAAATAGGATGGAAAAGATGACAACATAGAGTTAAATTAAAACTCTAGTTATGGTTTCAGCTAAGATACAGTAAATTTTCTTTGTAACAGCCACAATGGGGTTATATTTTGGATTTGTGATGGAAACAGTGTTGTTAAGTCAAAGATGCTTTATTACTGGTTTTATAATACAGCATCAAGGCCTTTATTGTTCCTCATCCCACCCCACCAGCAAGAAGGCTGAGGGTGCACAAGGAGCTGGAAGGGAAACCGGGCAGACAGTTGAACCCAATTGACCCAAGAGGTATCCCAGATCATATAGTGTCATGCTCACCCTATAGAGCTAGGAAGAAGGAACAGGAAATGTTCTTAGCAACTGCCTTTGTTTTCCCAAGTCACCGTCATGTGTGATGGAGGCCTGCTTTCTTGGGGATGGACAAGCTCTTCCCTACCCATGGGAAGTAATGATGNTTGTATGTGCAGCTTCTGCCTTACTTTTAAAATCATCGTTATTGCAGACCAACGAGTCTTGTCATTTTTATCATTCCGATTCTCTCCCCTACCCTGAAGTGTGCTAATGAGCCAGTAGCTGTGTGGGGCCTAGTTGATGGCTGGGGTTAAACCACAACAGTCTTTTTTGTCACCCAACATGACTCTCAAAGGGTGCAAGATAATGTCTGATAGGGATGTGCTAGATTGAATTTATAGCAGNGAAGGAACAGGAAATGTTCTTAGCAACTGCCTTTGTTTTCCCAAGTCACCGTCATGTGTGATGGAGGCCTGCTTTCTTGGGGATGGACAAGCTCTTCCCTACCCATGGGAAGTAATGATGCTTTGCTTGTATGTGCAGCTTCTGCCTTACTTTTAAAATCATCGTTATTGCAGACCAACGAGTCTTGTCATTTTTATCATTCCGATTCTCTCCCCTACCCTGAAGTGTGCTAATGAGCCAGTAGCTGTGTGGGGCCTAGTTGATGGCTGGGGTTAAACCACAACAGTCTTTTTTGTCACCCAACATGACTCTCAAAGGGTGCAAGATAATGTCTGATAGGGATGTGCTAGATTGAATTTATAGCAGTTATGCTGCTTAGCTATTAATCAGCAGGCTCCTGTGCTTGCCATGGGGCTCACTTGCCTAGCTGTATATTAGAGTCTAGTGCTTGTTAGTGACTGCTTCTCGCTTTCCCTGCTTACCATAGGGCTGTGCTGCTGATCATGTTATTCTGCTGGCCTGGAAACATTCTGATAACAGCTATGGTGATGTGCATGGGCTGGCAGATGGCCAGGGCATCACTGCTCATTCTGTGCTACAGTACCAGGCAGGCTGGAACTCCACTGTGAAATCAACTGAAAGGCACTGTGACCTGTGAGTAAGTACACACAGGAAGGAGCATGGCATCCCAAAGTGTCTGTGGCCATGGATATGCCTGTGCCAGAGTATGTACATCTTGAAGTATCTGTGGCCATGGCTGTATCAGTGCAAGTACACCTCTGAGAGGACTGTGGCCCAGGGATAAATCCATGCTGCAGAAAGAACACCTTAAAGCATGCATGCGGTCCTGTTGGAGCACATCAGCGTGTGTAGTTAGAGAGAAACCCACAGCAGAGCAGGCATACCCCATGAGAGACTACAGCCATGGGTAAGGCTATGTTGGAGCAGGTTTTCTCCTGAAGGGACTGTAGCTGTGGGTGAGGAACCCTTCCATTTCCTTCCCCCAGCTCTATATGCTGAGCATGATGCCATATGGTGTGGAATATCCCTTTGGTCAGCTGTGGTCAGCTGTCCCAGCTGTGTCCCCTCCCAGCTCCTTGTGCCTCCCCAGCCCAGTCGCTGGTGGGGTGCTCAGAGGAGCAGAAAAGGCCTGACCCTGTGTAAGCCATGCTTAGCAGTAATGGAAGCATCCCTGTGTCATCAACACTGTTACTGACACAAATTCGAAAGATAGCCCTTAGCCCTTATAGATAACTTTGTCCCAGACAAAATGGTAACAACATGGATATGATCTTTATAATTAAAGTATGTTGAATAATTTAATTGTTAGTAATAATAAGCAAACACATTGCATATAAACCATAGTGTTTATGGAGCAGAAACTCTTTCTATCACCTGAGTAATACATTCTTGAGAAATATATTGAGCAAAATTAATCAGACTTCTTTAAATTAACTACAGTAACAAGATTCCAGTAGCCCACATTAAAGAAGACATCTAAACTTAAGATTCAGAAACTAAAATTCTCAGTGATGAGCAAATCCTACGAGTGCCTTAAGACAGGAACGTTAATTATAGGCACTCCATATATTGGGAAGCAAAACATCAACATATACACAATGGTACACATTCTTCACTAGAATCAAAACCACAACCTAAAATGGCATGTAGGCCGGTATCACTGTGTAACTATTGTAGTTTGGGGACATACCATCAACTAGCCTGACTGTAGGATTTAGCTGTAAAAGATACAAAGTATGTGCTTTACTTTCAACTGTAAGTATTTGCTTACTACTAAGCCTCAAAGACCATCTGACATTACTGTTTATCTTGCAGGGGGTTAAATATTACTTGCTAATACATGCCTTTTGAAACAGCCTAGGTACTATGATTACATATTATGATCAGTTGTAATTAAAACCTACATTTTGTAATAAGTAATTTATTTCAAAGGCTTTGCGAGTTTTTGAGGATTTTTAAAAATTTTGTCTATTTTATTTGTTTGTTTTTAGAAATAAATAAGATGGGAAATCTGGGGACTGAACCTGTGTACTGCATAATTACAAGGAGTACCATGAACAACTTTATTAAGGAGGCTAAAGCTACCTGCTTTTCTTAAATTCCAGTTTCTGCTAGTGAATATATAGTGAATTCTGCTATAATGATATAGGAAAATATAAACTGAGTATAACTTTAAACACAAAAGCTTTATTGGCCATGTTTGCAGAACACTAAATAACATGTTTTTCTAATGTAATGTTTAAAACACTAATTAAACATACGGCAATTGTATATGTTGTCATTATAACATGCCAGTCTCCTTAAAGGACAGTCTAATTCAATGAAAGTAAAAATCTTCCTTCTCTTTATCTAGGCTTGAGAGGACCATCTCTCTGATGGTCCACAGCAGCAGACCAGAGCCACAGCAGCCTAACATTTATTGCTATGACAGAAGAAAATATTCAGTGGAATATCATTATTGAAATCCACTAAAAAATACGGGTATATTATACACAGATGATCACAGGGTGGGTCCAAAAAACCCGTCAATATGGAGCAACATGTCTTTAGCTTTCATTTTACTTTCTCTTTCAGATGGGATAAATTGCTCTTGGAAGCTCCTTGTATCTAATGTAACCCCAGTGAGCTGTCCTGGTATCAATAAGAATGTTTATTTCACTATAATCTGTGGCCTACCAGCCCCATTTATAAGAACACCTGCGAGGTGGCAAGTCGGCAGAATTAGGAACAGTTGTTGGTTTGGTGGATGAACTCCAGCATCCTTGCCGATTTCCCAGCAGTTCCACATGTCACATTGCTTGAAGCCTCAGCTTGAAACCCTCTGTTCCCAGTGATTTGTAATACTGAGGAGTGCCTCAGGGGTAGAGGTCAAACTTGAGCTACAGCTCTTGATTTCTTATACAATCTATCTATGACTAGGCCACTGCCCAGAAAAAGCTGGAAGGGAATGTCTCCCACTGACCATACTCCTCTCACAAAATAAATTGTCTTTGTTGCTATACCACCACATGGCAGTTACCTTTTTCTACCATTTCTCTGTCCTTATGTTCTCATAATCCTTGCACGCAGTGAATTACAAGTTATTTGTCTTTACCTCTGCAGTAATCTAGTTTTCAGGTAAATTCTTACACTCTTTTTGATTTATTTCAGGGAAACAAATATGAAGTAAAAATTGTCCTCAAATAGTGAGGTTTGAAACAGTGAGAATTTATGAACTATGCTTAACTATGCACAGAGCTGGTGTACAGAGGAGGCAAAATAAAAGAGATAAGAAAATCCTTTTACGACTGAAGCCGATGCTAACCCCTTGACATTGCCTATGAAAAGAAAGGAAATTCATGAGTCATTTCCCTCTTACATTGCTAGGTCCTTGCGTGTGCAGTACCAATTAACATTGCTCAGTTAAAGAGTCCTGCACACGTGCACTGAAAGTGCTTATGTCATGGACTAAAACATGCCCAGGTCAGTAGACAAGAGACCCCATCTATCAGCAGAATTTCGAAACTTGCGGTGGTTGCAATAGGAACAAAATCTTTCAAAGAACAGCTGACACACTGGACTTTGTATTTGGTAGTGGTCAAAGCACTGAGTTGCACTATATTGAATTTTAGAGTAAGGTGAAAGAGTAATTTAAAGCAGCACTAAATAATTAGTCCCATGAAAAGAACAAAAACAGACCTCACAAACTGACAATGGCATCTGGAACCAGAATATAAAAGAGAAGCTGGAACCAAAATAAACTGACTATTTCAAAAGCTTTCAGAAGACAAGACACACATAATTTTTTTTTTAACTTTAAGACTCTCTGACATGAGTTAAATAATTCAAGTGTGTGTAATCTTCCTGCATTCCTTAAGAGCTTTTTACAGAAATACATGCAAAATCTCTTCAAATTTCTGAAGCTTACCAACCTGTATTCTGTAGAATCATTCTGATCACAAGTAAAGAGCAGTGGTCTTTTGGATTTTTAAGAATTAGAATAACAAACCAGACCAACATAGTAGTTCAAGAGAAACAGCAGAGAATTATTTGTATAGTTGAAATTTAAGACAAAATACAAAAACAAGATCTGGAACTATCCATATGTAGGGCTTAGGTTGTTTTTTAATCTATCTTGATTATGGTGCAGTTCAGTGCACAGGCTAAGGTAGAAATAAACAAGTGAAACATAATTTGAAGGTGGCTTAAATATTCAAAAAGCTTAAATGCATCACCCATTAAACATTCTAAAGGTCACTGTAATATGTTCATTACATTAAGAACAATTTAAGAAGACAGATGCAATTACTTGATCTGGGTTTGTTGGGTTTTTTTCTCCTAGATATGTGATCTTTAGTGCTAAGAACCTCTGCTCTATGTCAGATTTAAGAGATGTTGACTTTTGCAGCTCTCTGCAGCTGGACCACCAGCATCAGTTCCTGCAGAACCTAAAAGTCTCCCTCCAAATACCAAATGGCCAGTGCTACCTTGAATGTAATAATACAATATAAGTGATAAGTATTTGTTGCCAAAAGCTCTGGCAAGGTTCTGCTCCAAACTTTTTTTACTACTGCTTTCAGTAGTTTTGGACTGTCTCATTGATGTTCTTTGGCTTGTGAAATTCTGGTTTATCTCCTTATATGTGTTTAAAAGATATGAAATTTACACATAAGTGCAAAATTTATTAAATTTAGCTCCATTTTAATGTCGAGAAGAAGTAAAGATCTTTACTGATTTCTCCAGTCACTGGGAAAGAGTAGCCTTTTTTATGATCTCTTGTCACTTAATAGTAAATGGTATGCACCATGCTCCAGGTCAAAGAAGACCTAACACTAACACACACAGTTAAAATTAAACCAAGCATTATAAGTGTAGGATAAAATGCACATCGATTCCCTTTTAATCTTGATAATCCAGATTTGTATTTCTCAGCACTAGCAAGAGAAAGTAAACTAAAACTATTCTTGTGGCTTATGAAGTCTTTATCGCATACATCTGTGATCATTTCTGCAAGTGGAAGCCTGACTCGTAAGAAGAGGTTTGCCATTGACTATGCAATGTTTTGGCAGGTAAGTGAACAGTTATAAGCTCAACATTGGACGATAACAACATTAGATCCATCAGTTTAGCTAAACTTGTAAATGTTCTGAGAAAATGAAATTTGGTCTAATCAGTGCTGTTGCCGAGCTAAGGTGAACTACTCCAGAGCAGGTAAAAGGAGAGTGACTTCACAGACATTTTGTCAGTGATGATATTGCAGCTGATGCTACAGCGGCAGGCTTTTCAACAAAGTAAGAGAAACATGATACTCCTCACAAAACCAACTGGCAAATTTTGCACACAGTCTCTGGCTTAGGGTTTGATACAGCAGCTTTTCTCAGTATGGGCTGTACAGACAGTTTGAGACACAAATGCTTAGTGCTAAGGGCATCGTCTTCACTTGTGAAAGGAGAAAGAAGTCTGATTCTGCATACTGTGCCTGTAGGGCAACAGGGAAGCAAGAAAGGGAAGTGGTGCCCTGGGGTACTCTCCATGCACCTGGGAACTGCTCCAGCAGAGCCCAGGTAACAAAAGTTCATTAAACTTGTCCTCTCTCCCTAAACACGTAGAGCAAGTGACTGACAATCCTTGCTGACCTAAAGATTTTTCAAGTCATCTTGCTGGCATAGAGCAAGAGAAGAACAACCTAAAACCTGAAAGAACATGTTCAGATCTACTGCAGGAAGTGTTGAGATGAAAGCTGTAGCTCTTTATTGAAGTTTTCTCACCTTTTGTAATGCACATTTCTGTCATTTCTTTAGGAGGAACAGGCCTAGAAATGGGCGTGGTGATACACAACTATTTCAGAACAGTGTGGCTGATTTCCATGCATCTACCAAACACAGGAGGCTAGCCTGTGATGGTATGATTTTTTTTTCTGCAATCAGTTTATTGACCTTCTTGGAAGAACAGTTATTGTAATTTGTTAAATGACAATGTGAGCATGTTAAGTGACAATTTTGCATGATTTGGGGAAAAGGGTGGCTGTGTGCTGAGATTTTGTGTGTTTAGGCTCAAGCGAAAGACTGGAACTTCCTCCTGGCAAAAGAAGGTCAAATTGATAATCCACTTCTTGGAGACAATTTCTTCTTTTTGTCCTTTAAGGGGACATTCTCGTTCCTCAGGTACAGTAAGAACTTGTAGGGTCAAGCAGCACCAACAGTGGTGTTCAGGAACAAAGGGCTGGGTCTGTCATTACTCACACATGTATCAGAGATCTGTGTGGCATTTACTAGTGTGAGCATTGATACCTCATGGTTTCCATGGAAATTTACTGTTTCAAATCTTATCCTTTGCATATGAGCTGTTTGCTTTATTGTATCAAAGTACAAATGCACCAGTGTGAAAAGTTTTGGGACAGGCAAAACATAGTGTGGCAGGGACTGCACCTTGCTGGAGGGACATCTTGCGGAGGAATACTGGGTTTGGGAGGTAAACTTGGAATGGACACATGCAGGGTTGAAAGTCACTGGAGTCAGTGTAAGAGTTTATAGAGTAAATAAAGGAATTGTGGTTTAGGTGCCTTCAGAATGGAACTAGCTCCATTCTGTGGCTTGTGGGGGCTTGCCTGCAAACTGTAAGAGCCAAATCTAATTCTGCGAAATTGTTCCATCTGTGAGTAATTTCTGTCCCTTCTAAAGGGCCTGGGAACTATGTTTTGTTTTATTTAATCAGTGGCCTAGCTAGTCCAAGATTTCAAAATGGATAAATCAGTTGTGGGGTTTACCTGAATTGTCAGGGGGTTGTGTGGTGCTTAACTCCTGCCAATCTAGTTGTTACTCAGTTTTGTCCTAGCTTGATGTTTTATTTCGGGGGAGTGAGAGGGAAAAATTTGGCTCATTCAAAAGAAAGGACTTGCCGGCAACAGAAACTGGAAGTGTAATTATTTACTGGATTTGTTTTCTCATCAGTCACATTCTGTCAGTCATTTTATTGAATTGCTGACTAATCCATTTTAAAAACCAGAATTAAATATGCAGACATGATACACTCTTCTTATGTAGGCATACTAAACTCATATTCCATAAAGTTATTTTGCTGAAACTTTATATGGAACAGAAGTTAATGCTTTCTCTTAAAAAATTAACACACCTTAAACCCAAACACTATCTTTCTGCTCTCCAGAAACTTAGATTTCCCACAAATAAGCAGAGCACATGTGCCATGAGTTTCAGAGGGCAGTAAAAGACACAAATGTGAGAAAGGGACTGCAGGGAGAGAGGTGATGACCAGGGTGCTTCTGCTTCCATGCAGTACTGCACACTCTACGGATGTATATATGAATGTATTTATTCTTCTGCGTGTGAAGAACGAAATGGAGACGTACGGAGGTAATGTTCCATAGAGGATTAGCCTGGGCTGCCAAGTGGTGTAGCACAGCTGGTATTGGGTCTGCCCTGTCAGACAGTCCTGAGGACCCGTGTGCAGGTGAGAGCTGCCTGCAGGTACAGGTCCTGCAGAGGGGAGGCATGCGGCGGGACCAGCCCTGCTTGCCTGCTGCTCCTCACAGGTGTCCTGGCCCATGGGTGCTGCACGGTATGTTGGAGACCACCACAGGCAGAGGGAACCAGCTCTCGGCATTCCTTGGACTGCTGTGAGTTCCCAGAGGAGGGCTGTGTGTTTGCAAACACCAGCAACCACAGATTGTTGCAGGTCCCAAAGCTCTGGGAGAATGCACACTTTGCTGCACAGTAGTTCAAGCACTACAGCACACCTGCATGAGATTTTCAAATTTTCTAAAGCTTCAGCTCCAGTAGCATACTGTTTTTTCCAAAGCATATTACTACTTTAATATTTTATAATACACACTGTCAAATACAATCAAGCTTTCTAACTCTTTATATTTGGTCTCTTAAGTATCTCATGCAGTTGCTGGGACTTCCAGGAGGCAGTAATTTAGTCTTTTCCTATAACAATTGATATCCTGAGTTATGTTGATGTGGATGTTGCCAAATTTGGACTCTCCCAGGTGCTATAGCTTGTCTCCTCTTTCTTCTGAAGAAAAAGGTATCAGCTATTCTTTCAGTAAGTCTGTATGACACTCCTATTTCCAAGCATTCATTTCCACCATAAATATATAAACATGTGGCAGCCCTCATAATTTCAAATAGTTTGGTTTTTGTTGGGTGCAGCTTTGCCCATTTCATCATAATTCTTTTAATTGTCAGATTCCAGACCTCAGATTAACAACATATTCCCATTTTCAAATTCATTTTACCAAAAACCTCTGTAGTGGCAAACTGTGATTTAGTGGTGGTGTCTTGCCACTCAACAGTGCTATAACTACCTTCAAACTCTGACATCAAATGCCATTTGATTTGGCTGATTTATTATTCCTATAGGACTTTCCACCAACTTTTTGAATGAGTTTCAGCAGGGTCTCTCAATTACAAAATCTACTTTCCCAGCAATTACTTAAACTGATGACTATTATACAAAATCCCACTATCAGACATCATCAGCTGTATAGTATCTGGGAAGAAAAATTTTGGTAAACAATCACATAGTGGTCTGTGACCTGTTTTCCAAAAAAGCTTTTTCTGAGGTGTTAGAATAATAACGCAATTCCCAGTCAGCAATACTCAAGTTTTGTAAAGGGACCAAATTTTTCCTGATATGCAATGTAAGCATTTTTGATGCTTGCTTGGCCTGAACCTCTGACACACAGGACAAATTTAAACTTTTTTTATTGAAAACAGAGTTGCGGAGGAGATTTTCACTTCAGTTGTAATTGGGCAACATGATCTGCATGGCAATTCTTGCTTTTATAAAATAAAATTTTACTTCTGAAAATAAAAAAGAGACCATATTTACTGAGTTAGAAGAGCAAGACGTTCGTGTTTTCTGCCTAGCAAACAAAACTGCATTGTTTTTCCTAGCATACAGGAAGCAATTGAGAAAGATTGCTTAAGAAATAATTTCAGAGGCAATGTACAACACAGAATGCATTTTCAGCTCCTGATTATAAGGGTGATTACTGCTTTGGCTTTTAAAAATATTATTTTCCCTACACACACATGCAGGTCCAATGCTCGTGTGCTCTTCTGGCTTCATAATTAAGAAATCAAACTTATTCCTACATGAAAAACACAGACAACAGGAAGATGAGTTCTAGAGTGCCTGGCAAGAAAGACTTTGATAAACAAGCATGTAGCAGTCAGATCTATTTTTCAGATCTGCAATAATGCTGCTTTTTTTAACCTTTGTGTTTTTACACAGTTGCATACTCTTACATTATAAACTATGAACTTGCTGATCAGATTAAAAATCTGAACCTTTGGGGAATGATACTGATATCGTCATACATTCTCATTTAGTGAGATACATGATGCTTTCAATTGCTGCTGTGTCTTTTGAAGTAAAAAGCATATGGGGGCTTATCCCATACAGTTAAGGAAATATAATTGCACATATTATTAAAGGTATCTTCTGTTGCTCCCACTGAGAAATTTTTTAAAATTCAAACAACTCTTTAGCATGCACTTCTGTCTTTTAAGAGGGTTTTCCTTCACTTGGATACCCAAGCAGGACCAAACCTTAACTGCTAGAGGAGGTAAGGATCAAACCTTGGTGGCTGATTCTCAGACTGCTATTAAAAAGTAACATCACCCAACAGATAACACCCTGCATCAGTGGAGTAAAATGGCTAAGGATCATCCCAAAGACAAAAAGTCCTGAAATCTACTGGTGTCATTGCTAGTATGGGTAGTACTGCACCCAGGACAAAAATATTGTGTTTTCTTCTCAGTTGTTCTTGTTCTACACTTCAGTAGAATTATTCCAGGTTTATACTGAGCTGCTCAGATTGACCTTGCTAATTACTTTAGCCACAGCATGACCTCCACCTAGAGCAGGCTGAAATCTAGGACAGCAGCCAAGCAGCCCGTCTGTGGAAAAATAACATTTTCAGAATTCTCTCCCTGCTGATCTTTTCACTGCATGCTACCTGTGATATTTTATATAATCCTTATCATTGACAGTTATATTATTTTGCATTTCTTAGAATCAGAATAATGAGAACACACTGACCGAATAATTTTGCTCTTTTTTCTTTTGCTTTACTGTACTTTTAGGCTCACATCAAAGTCTTATTTTTTAATATAAAATTTACTGTGTCAAGATTGAAAATACTGCAGAAGAATGACTTTACTCAACATACCAGAGGGAAAAAACCCACAGAAAAGTATTACTAATTTAATTTTTTTGGCAATCCTTATGCTTTGCTTCATCACAAATGAAGTTTGAGGTATATCTTTTGGATAACATAGACATACTTTTTTCTGTGATTATATGTAATGTAGATGTTGAACCAAAATGAAGTGTAAACATCTTAGTTCTGCAGAATTAGCACTTGCATGTGTTTAAAGAAGAAAAACATTTTTAATGCAAACTTGGTAATAAAACAAGTGAAAATTCAAACTTTATTAAACATACTTCTTGACAGTTTCCATTAACTCATTTAAATTTGTTTTAGTTTTACTGCTGCTGTGAACTGAAGAAGCATTGAGATGAATGAGAAAATGGCCCGTTCTGATGTCCATGACCACGTATTCCATGTGTATAGCAACAACTAGGTCTGACTCCAGAAGATAGTAAGTCTGGTTTCAAAACTATCACATGGACAAATAAAAAAACAACTAAATCTATTGACATACAGAAACCATGGCCATTGCAAGACACTGTTGTGGTTTTTTCACAAGAATGGTCGAAGAGTTCATCTGGAGAGGTTATTCTCCCGATCAGATGAGCTCTAATCCTATTTTAATCTCAGTGGGCTATATTAAACAAAAGCAGAAGGTCTGGATGCTAGAACAGATTAGCCTTGACCTCACTGAGATCAGACTTAATAAGTAATCAGGTGTACATAAATTGCCATCAGCCAGGGCTTCCAGTGATGCACTGTGGGTAGCAATAGAGGGACAAAGTAAAACTTTCTTGTACTGCAGAGCAAATGAGAAACTCCAGCAACCACTGCACAGCTAAACTGTGTTGAAAGGCATACAGTTTAGAGTAAGTTCCCCTCTCTCTATCAAATATTTCACTTTTCCTCAAGGATGAAAATTTACTTCCTCTATTAAGAAAGGATGAGGACAAAAAGCTCAGGTGGGAGCTACAAAGGACTAAGAGTTCAGAGCATGTAAAAACTTCACAATACCATCAATAAAAGACATAAACTATGTAAGGGATACACTTTTAAAAAACTCAGTAGATTCACCATGATTTTCAGCAGAAACTCTCCCAAGCAGCCACTCATCCTCTGATTATCATTTATATTTTTATTGCTGCAAAACCTGTTACATATGATTGTGGATAATCTTCAGTCCAATACCCACCTAGATTGCCTAATTTTCCATATGGCAGTATATTAAAAGGGCAGTATATTAAAAGCATATTACAAGTCCACTCAGAGAGCTCTACAAGATATTATTCATCTGAGAAATATGAAAATTCAGGTACACTGTTAAATAAAGATACTAAGTTTTCATTTCATTTGCATATTGCATGCTGTAGAACAGGCCTTTGTTTTGTCCCATTTGCAACCAAGTTTTTAACTATTCTCTTTTTCGAACTTGTGATATAAAGGTTTTTTTAAGGCAGTGATCATGTTACAGTAAATCCAGTTTTAAAGGATTGATCCAAAACATTATACATGTAAAGGAAAGCACTGAATTGGTCTCTCCACTGGACCTGTTTTCTACAGACAGTGTAGTTGACATAACACAGTGTCACATATGCTGGCTAATTCAACAAAAATGGGAATCATGCATTCCCCCTGGTCCAGCTCAACTTTCCTCTGCCAGATGATCTGCTGTTGTGCAAATGTGACATTAATTGTCATAGAATTTCAGCCTGGTGGCTGAATCTGTATTTTCCTTTTTTTTTTTTTTTTTCCAATATAGGTACTATTTATACTGTTTTCTATTCACATAGTATAAACCTCAAAAAGAATGCTTTTTAAATAAATAATAGATACCTTCAAAATTATATTTATTAAATACTCTGTAATTAGCTCTAATCTTAGTACTTGGGCTATCCTTTCCATATTTTAATTTGCGTTCTCAGTCTCCATGTTCAACATCATTGTCTTTTTAAAAAATATTACTTTTATTTTGGAACATATATAGAATCGCCTTAATCATTACTTCATCCTTGCAGAGAGATGTACCACGTCTTTCTGTTATACTTCTAAATACAGCACTGGTGACTAAAAAATTTAATTTCCTTTGAAAGTTCAAACTTACTTCAAATTTTGGCAATACTAATTTTATTACTAACTGCATAGGTATAAATTCCATGCTTGGCAAATTCTTTTTTCACCTTTTCCTTGTTTTCCTCTCCCTTTCCTTTCCCTTCTCCCTTTGCTTTCCTTTTTTCTTTGTCCTTTCCTTGCTTGTTCTGTTACTCTAACAAAATTTTCCATACATTTATCTCTTCTTAAGTAAGATCTTGTCACTTTCCTAGAAGATGCAGTATTAAGAAAATGTCGGGCCTGCTATGTGTTCAAGTCCTTCAGTGCTGCTAATTTCACTAACAAATCTCTTCCCCTTGTTTTAATGAGGATGTCTTGGCACATGCAAATTTGTTAGCCAGTTTACAGCGTTAACAGCTTTGAGAAACATATTACTGTTGAAAAAGCAACACAGAGACAGATAGAATTACTAAATTGACTGGAAAAAAAATCACTTTGGTATCTGTAAACAAGAATAAGGTTTCCAATTTGTCCCATCAACCTAGTACATTAAAAGAATTTTCTTAACCTCCTATCTCTGAAGACAGTCACACAAGACAATATTTTTTCATCTCATCTACCTGTCTGCTCATATGCTTGTCTGATCTCTTTTTCAAGAGGCTTCAGCAACACTGCCTTGCAATTTTATGACAAGAGAACTGCTGCTTAACTGCTAGCAGCTGTCCCAGCCTCAGCATATCTGCTCTGGAGTGGTGGGGTGTAAGCTACAGCTTGCAATTACTGTCCAAAGATCTGCTTCGTCTCTGACCCTTTCAGAAGCTTAGAGCTTATAACAGTTGCTTGTTATTCCAGATGCCCTCTTCAGAATGGTATTTCATCACTGACAGCTGTGTTTTTTCACACTAAGTTGTGCCTTGGGTACTCAGCCTTGTGCCTACCCTGGGGGGTGCCGTTTCTTCAAGGGCAAGCAGCAGAAGCCCCTTGCTGTGCAAGCAATAGCAGTGGTGAGAGCACTCTGCTGATTGTAGGTCTGTCAGCACTGCAGTGGGCAGAGAGCTCTGCAGGTTAGAATCCCCTGGCCAATGACTGCAGAGTAAAACTGAGGAGGAAGAGGAGCAACACAGAAATGTTTCTCTGTTCCCTCCAGAGAATTAGAAATATGTAAAACAACCTATGCCTATTACTGGCTGGATTCTTATTGCTCCCTCTGAAGGTAGCTTCTTATTGTATTCTGGTATTGTATTTTGATAATGATTGTCACGTTAGTGAGACAAACATAAAAAAAACCCCAAGGAATTCAAGCCAGAAAGAGAAGTGTCAAACAGAGGTACAGAGATGACTTAACACTTTTTTTAAAATAGGCCTCTGATCCATACTACTTTATTTTTATTACTGTTACTGCTGTTGTTGGCTCTTTCTTTCTAAGCTAAAAACACTTAGGGAGAAAGCTGCATCTTCCCAGCTATAAAGTATGAACAGACTTCTTTACAATCCACATCTGCTGCTCCACTGGCTTCTGATCAGTGACTGGAGTCCATCTGCAACAAGACACATACAGCAGAGATGTCTCTAGTGAATCTCTTATTTTTAAATAGCACTGGAAATAAACATTGACATGTGGTTTCTTGCCAGCTTGATCCAGAAAACAGTAGAAGAGTTACAGTGGGCTAAACCAGGCATTCAGCTACAGAATGGGGTCAGAACAAAGGTTCTTAATCAGAAAAAGCAATGGCAATCACAGGTTTTGTGTAGGAAAGTTACAATTAGTGCCCAGAACACTTGGGAGTCATAGTTTCTTTTGTCACACAGGAATCACAAAAAGTGTATAAACATACACACACACACAAAGCACATACTTTTTTACTGCAGATTAGCTTTGGGAAACACAAAATTATTTCCTAAATCAAGCCATCAAAAGTAGGTGAGGTATGGTAATTGTCTGCATTGGTACTCATAATCCACTGCAGAAGTGAGAGGAAAAATGCCTTCCACTGGAGTAGCATGCTTTACGGTGCATTTTCTTCTAATAAACAGCAGGTGGTTATTGCAGTTCAGTGTGTGCATAGGAATTTCTTTAGCTTCTCTTCTTCACTTGGAGATAAAACTGTTCCCATTGGCATCTCTGACAGAGGGATCTTCTGCTTCTTCTCCAAATACTAAGCACAAGTCTCAAGAAACGTCTCCCAGTTCTCTGTCCTTCTGTTCATAGCTTCTTAAAGCAATTGGGAAAAAAAAATCTGTCTCTGCCACTAGCCACAAAGGTATCAGTAACTGCTCTGTACACTATGCACTGTGAGCTAGTCACTGAAACACTCCTTGCACTGTAGGTGCTCTTGTAAGGTTACCCTCACGTGTCTGCAAGCCATCAGACAAGTTTTGTTTCACTCATGGATGCAGAAGGTCCGTGGGCAGCTCTACCGAAATGGTTGTCCTGAAGATTGCTTGATATAGGAGCCATGTCTTACCATTCCTGCTTCCTAGAAAGGGCTGGACATTGCCTGCCAGAGTGGAAATTACGTAAATAAGGGATTGGGGCTCTGTAAGTATATGTGTCTATTTTTTAGGCTTTCTGCTTTGCAAAAAGGTCTAGGGACTGCACAACCTACAGGAAACCTGCAGCTGCAATGCTTTCGATGGTTTGCCTGTGCCTGTTGAGATCCTTGGTCTAAAAGCTGTTTTGCTCAAGCTTTCCATAGGGTCTCGAATCTGGCCCTTCCAAGAAATTTTTGAGAATTGTAGAGAAAACTGTCACCTTATTTTCTGTGTCTTTCATGAGAGAGTCTGTCAGTACCGTCCTATGTGGAACCTGTCCCTGGATGAACTGCACTGAAGAAAGGCACTTTCCCCTTCACCAGGAAGAGGAGCCTTATGTAACTTCTCCTCACTGATTGCACAGATGCATTCAAAAAGCCCTGTATAATTTATTCATCCTCTCATATGCATAGCTCCAACAGCATTGACATGATGTGGCATTTTTGCAAGTGGTGTGGAAGTTACTATGAATTAATTGTCCAGGTGGTCAGGCTGGATTTTGAGCTGCCAGCAACCTTAACCCAGTTGCAGATCAGCGCAGCAAGCAGTGGTGGGAAACAGCTGTGCTTTTTAAGGTCCTACTTTGCTGCTTCGTTGCTCTTTTTGCTGCTGTTAGCTGAATGGTAACCAATTAGAAAGATGTCCACTGCAGGTGTTTGAATTGCTTTTAAAGTGTTCTAGTCTTTACCTTCAAGTGGAGGTACCTCTCTCTTCCAGTGCGCCACTGCTTCCTGCCATTCTCCTTGAAGAGTTGCTCCTGGAGCTCCCAAAAGAATCATGGAGCAAGCAGAGTGGGCAAGAGGAAGGGCAGAGCAGATGCCAGACTGTAAGTTAGTGTGGCACTATACCGTGGGTACACCTGTACCAGTTGTGCCATGGAGTACACTCGTGGGCATATGTTTCAGTCTGTTTTCCCTTCTCTTAGTCCAATACGGTTTAAGATCAGTAGCTCACTAGCACCACTAGTGACAATGTGTGCAGAGATGTTTTTGCGGTTTATCCAAATATAGATTTACTCAGTGTTTTGCAGATCACGAGCAGCAGAGTTAAGGTATCACACACCTCAGCTCCTGGGTACTCACTGAATGAATCTCTCACCTTGCTCTGTTGTAGCTTTACTGCTTTACCTGTGAGATGGATACTTCTGTGAACAGCAGTCATGCCTTGGATTTGCACTGCAGACATACGTCTACTGGGAGAGGTATTAACAATGCCATACACTGCATGAATTAACATCACATTTTGGAAGATCCACTTGGGATAAAGAGACCTTAACAACAACAACAAAAAAATTAATTTACAGCATTTGTCGTCTGCATGATAATTCTACCCATAATGAGAACAGGATTCTAGTAGGATGAAAAAGCTTTTAGTTTTAAAATGATAACTTACCTGCACAAACAAACAAACAAACAAACAAACAAAAAACCCCAAGACAAAAGTACTTTGTTTTTTCCTAGTAAATATCCTGTTCTTCTATACATGCAAGTCTTTTTTTTAACCACTTTTTCCCTTGGTTAATAGCCTGGTATATAGTATGTTCAATAATTCAAGACTGAGCTAAAAATGGGTTTGGTCTACTTTCTTGGAATATCCTCTGGGAGTATGGAGAAGAGAACTGGAGAAGCAATTATTTCATGCTGCAGCTGTATGTTTAACTGCTTTCTTTCTCACTCAAGTGGCATCTGCATTCTCACAGCTGAGGTAATGGAGGAAGTCAGGACTCTTAAGTGCATCTGTGAGTCGTGGGAGGTGATTATCATAGCAGCCAGAAATTTACCTCCTTCGCACCAGGCAGTTCCTTTTGTGGATTATTTCTGATTAAAGTGTCCACTCCTCAATATACGTTTACTAAGGTCTTGATTAAAAAGTTAATTAATTAATCAACTGATGAAGGCCTTTACGGGTCTGAAGGAATGGAGGCTGCTAAATGATTTGCCTTATTTCTGCAGCATACCTATACAGGTGGAAGATAGCACAAGCATTGTCACAAGAGGCTTCTTCCAGCTGATCAGTTCTACAGTGGAAATACTTATGCTTGGGGAACCAATAAATGACTTATTTCCTTTGGAAAAGTCTCCTTGGAATCAGCCTTTTCCTTCAATTTATTATGGGCTGGCTTAGTGGCAATCACAGAGCAAAACAACCCTAGCAGCACAAGGAAAGTGTAAGATGCAGGATGTAAGAGACAATGAAGATCAAGAAGACTCTGGTCTAACCTGGTGTGTACCTTGAGTGTGAAAGACTATCCTACTTCCCTGACAGGCCGTTTCAGCCACTTGCCTCTGAACACTAGGACAAGAGAAAATGGAGCTCTGCTCCCTAACATAGTTATGTAAACTTGCAGAACACTTAATCAGTGGATAAATCAGTTACTGAAAGCAAAATTACAGGAGCCTGTGACCTATTACACTGAGGTTCTGACTCCTGGGACTTACATATTCAGTGCAGAAAAAACTCGTGTCAGTGACAGCTAAAGAATCATGCCAAACCAGCTCAACTCTCTTTAAGACTCTAAAGCTAACAGCAAATGTGTATTAAACATTTTTCTAAGGCATGTGGCTTTTTACTGTAGGGAAAATATGAAAAACTGGTACAGTGCAGACAAATGACCTCTGGCAAAGTGACTACTGAGCACAGTTTCGAGGTAAAAATCCAAAATACGCAAATGGCTTCCAAAATCATAAGATTAAAGAAATGCAGAAAAATGCAGGTATTTTTTAGTCTATTTTTTCCCCAACTGACCCACAATCCTTGTAGAAATGCAAGTAGGTTAAATATTTGCAGGTGGAATGTTGATAGTTACAGCCTGTGCCTCTTCAAAGTTTGCCAGCAGAGCACTGGCAGAAAAAGCATTTTGCAGTGCTGAGAAGATGAACTCAGAAGGCCTAGTTCTTTTCCACCAGTAAGAAACATGATGCTTTAAATTTTGCCAATTACTTTTTTATGATCATTGTTAATAAGTAATACCACAAAGACATGATTGAGGGTGACATACACTGCATCTAAGCTTTTAAACTATTATGAATGCTACAGAGACTCCATCTTCTCTATCTTATTCAGCACCTTAGGTTAGCCTGATGAAGCCTCATTCCATTTTGTCTCAGTCTTTTCCTACTCTTTCAAGCTTCAGAAACCTTACCAAGTATGCCTGCCTTTCACCAATGGCAATAAATGCAAGAAAGTTGTTAACAGAATATAGTAAGATTAATAATCATGCCAGTTTGCCAGAGAGGCAAGTGAGAAGTCTGCAAAGACAGTCCAAAGTAAACTCCCTCATGACACAGGAAGAAAACAACCACCTCAGTGTGAAAGATCAAAGGTTCTTTGAAACCGGTGGCTGAAGAGTGCTGCCTGAGGAAGAGCCAGCTCACAGCAGCACTTCCCCAGTATGCTCTCCCAGACAGCAGTGTTTTCATGCTCAAGGACATAATCAGATGTTCCTTTTTTTTCTCCCCTTCCATTTAGAGGTCCTGATGATTTTGTTTTTCATGAACTTCTGCACTCTTCCCTTAAGCCCATTAAAATTACCTCATGCCTGTGAGCTCCACAGCTTTATTCAAGAGAGAGGTAAAAACGTTGGTGAGGTTTTAGCTTTATGCCTTCTGTTTCACATCTTCTTTTGACAGAAGAGATGTAGATACCTGCCTTTCATAACACTCACAAGGATGCAGACCCTGTCATAGCATCCCCACTCATCTCTTTTTCAAGCTGAAGTGCATATGTCCTAGTTCTTCAACAGCCTAGAACAAGGAAAGTTTCTCCTTATGCAATGAGAGGATAAAACTGAAAATGCTAGACAAGGTTGTCTTCAGTATTTCCTCAGTCTTGTTTTAAAAGGATGAATTCCAGAAGGTAGTTTCTTTCCTGTAAAGCTTTAGCTAAAAAGTGCCAGATGGGATTGCACTTCCTGAGGTGTTAACAAGGACATGGCCTGTCCTTTCCAACAGTACAGGCCCCACTGCTTTCAGACAGCAACAGTTCTGTCTGTGCTATTGATCTGGAAGTGTCACTTACCACACGGGGACAAGCTGTTTTATCCCTGGGATATAAATAACAATCTGAGCATATGGTGAAGAGAGTGCTCTTGGTCTAGAACCAGCTTCATATTTACAAGCTTAGTTTTTAACATCTGGTCTAGCTCAGAGGGACCAAGAGCATGTCCTGAGACTGAGATATTGCTCCTTCTTAGGTTCTTCAGTCTTCTGGTACTTAGCTCTTGTAGGTTTCAGCACTGACCTTGTACTCTTACTCAAGGTGAAGGCCACCCTTGCACAGATGTAGCTGTTAGAAAACATGCTTCTCTGTTACCTCACAATACTGTGCTACCTTGACTAAGGGAAGAAAAAAATCTGGCTTCAGGGCCCAACTGAATCCATAGATATGATAATTTAAAAGTGCTTATTTGGCAAATAATTTAGCAGCTACAAGCTAGGAGAAAATCAGGCTGCTAACAGATTTTGCCATCAGCATTCGGCTACACTGCAACCTGCGAGTGGGAATAAACTGTGACCTTCTGAAAGTCTACAGCTAAACCAGAAAAATTTCAGGCACAAAAACCTTAGTGCATTTCCCAAAAACTTCAGTAAAAGTACTTCGTGGTTCATACGAAAATTTATGTGTAACATAAATGTTGACCACACATTCACTGTTTTCTGTGTTTGTACATTTCACATGTTCCACACTTTTAACATTATTTCTTAGGAAAAATGGTAACTTTCAGAGAGAGAGGCATTGTTGCTGTTTTGTGTTATTTTGATTTGACACATTTGCACAGGAACGTATGCATTTATTACACACAGGGTATTCACACTCCAGTTCTTACCCATTTCTTGGCATAATATGGAAGCTCACATTCTCAGGAAGATATGAGGAATCCATGATCTTGGAAATTTGGGAAATAGGTAAGGAAGGAGAAAGCAAAACTATGTTTTCCTCATCTTTAAGCTTAAGGTTATGATTAATATTGCTGAGAAACTCCCATCATGTCAAGTGAAGTACAGGTTAGAAGATCTTTGCACAGTTTGAGCTGGATCTAGGTAATTCTCCATCTGCCTCTCTCAAACTTCAGGAAACTTTTGTGTTTCTGTTTTCAGGCCTGGAAGTTAAAGCGCTAGATTAAAACTGTGCATTTTAAAAAATTGTTAGTATGTGTCCACAAGTTACTTCATCCAGTCCTTTAACTACAGAGACGGCAGACCTCTGCAAGCCAGCGTTTCAAATGCTGCACTGGTTCTGCCTGCACACGCTGTCCAGGTGTGTCTGTCTCCTCGAGTGGCAGGATAGCAGTGCCATTGGCATGACAAAAGGGCTGTTCCCTGCCACAGGAAGAGCTGCCATACCCTTCCATGGCTGGACATCCCTCTGTCTTCACCAGGGACTTGGGAGTGCTGTTGGAGGCAATGCGCACTTGCAGCCCAGAAAGCGCATTCTATCATGGGCCGTATCCAAAGCAGTGTGGCCAGCAGGAGCCCTCTGCTCTGCTCTGGTGAGACCCCACCTGGAGTGCTGAGTTCAGGGAATGGCTTCAGGCTGAAAGAGAGTAGGTTGAGACTAGACAGTAGGAAGAAATTCTTGACTGTGGGGGTGATGAGGCTCTGGAACAGGATGCCCAGAGAAGTTGTGGATGCCCAATCACTGGAAGTATTTAAGGTCAAGTTCTGAGCAACCTGGTCTAGTGGAAGGTATGCCTATCCACGGCAAGGGGTTTGAAACTAGGCGACCCTTGAGGTCCCTTCCAACCCAGGCTATTCTGTGATTCTATGGAGCAGCAGGTATGCATCCAGAAAGTGACTATCACTGGGCTTTCTCTGGGTACAGCGTGGGCTGCGATTGCAGACACCAAGGTCCTTCAGTCACCAGGGAGATAAGCAGATTAAGGCTATTACTGCAGGCAGTAAAGATGTACCGATCCTTCAGAACCTGAAAAAGCCTGAAAGGTTTTTTTGCTCATGAACTACTTTTTGTGCAGATACCCGCGCCTCGCTGGCTGCAGCGCGATCATCTGCAGCGTTTTACCACCACCCAGTGGGGGCCGCGGGCACAGCNCTGACAACAATATTGGGGGTTTGGGGCAAGTGTCATTTGCTTTGGTTGTTTGTCAGTTTTGTTATTTGTAGGGTNCAGGCTATTCTGTGATTCTATGGAGCAGCAGGTATGCATCCAGAAAGTGACTATCACTGGGCTTTCTCTGGGTACAGCGTGGGCTGCGATTGCAGACACCAAGGTCCTTCAGTCACCAGGGAGATAAGCAGATTAAGGCTATTACTGCAGGCAGTAAAGATGTACCGATCCTTCAGAACCTGAAAAAGCCTGAAAGGTTTTTTTGCTCATGAACTACTTTTTGTGCAGATACCCGCGCCTCGCTGGCTGCAGCGCGATCATCTGCAGCGTTTTACCACCACCCAGTGGGGGCCGCGGGCACAGCCCGGCACCGGGGACCCCCGGGTGCATCCCTGCAGAGCCGCTTCCCACCGGCCTGGCTGATTCCTGCACAGCCCCTCTTCCCACCGACCCAGGGGCTCGTTCACCCGCCGTGGGCACGCGTAGCTCCCGTCAGTGTTCACTGGGCGTACACACCCACACGCAGAGAACACGGGGCTCTTATTTAAAAAGTGTGCTTCCCATCTCTTTCGTGTGCAGTGGCCGATGATAAAGTTTTGATTGTTGATTGTTGTAATAATACTAACAACATTAATAATGATAATGATAATGATAATGGTAATGGTAATGGTAATGATGATGATGATGATGATGATGATGATGATGATGATGATGGTGGTNCTTCGTCATAGAAGAAGTAACTGGCCTTTGGAGTTTCATGTGGTGAGTTGACCTAGTGATACATTGTTGAAATTTTCAGTTATTCAGCACTGAGTCCTGTTACTGGTTTTTCATTCTCTAGCCACTTCTTAGTCTAAGCTGTAAAAATGGTTACTTCAATAGTCCCACCTGGAAGCCATGTGTACCGAATGTGAACACAAGACCGTATTTTCTTGCTGATTGCTATCATTTTCTGGTGGTTACAGTACTCATAACAGCTAGAAAGTTGCTTTTGTGCCCCAGTAAACTGTGAAAATCAGTGATGAGCTCAGGGCATCCTGCACACAGCTCCCACAATACTATGTGTGGGCAAAACAATGCCCTTTCACCGAAACGCCTCTACCCTGAAACCAGGAGATGTATTGCCTTGCAGTAGGCTGCACCCAAGCATTGCACTGGTCTGTATGTAAAGCTTGGTAGCCACAGTAATAAAAAAGGATCTACTAGATTTCTTCTGGCTTCTTCAGATGAAGCTAACAGAACTGGCCAGATGTAGCAGCATATTGGGACCATAAGAATGATCATATCACATTAGATCAAAGGTCTATCCTGTTTAGTGATTCTGTTTCCAAGTATAACCAATAGCAGATGCTTTAGGAAGACTATAACAATGCAGGCATGTACTGCTACTTTTATACATCGCACACTTGTACTCCACAGATCCTACTGGTCTCTGAATCTGACTGAGCACATTGGCATTTTGTAGCCCTCTGTACTTCAGCTTCTCTTCCCTGCCACAGGTAAACTTTTAATGCCTGTTGCTGGCAGAGTTACAGAGTTCCAGTTTGATTGTATTCTTTTTGCTTTGAAGCCTTTAGCTCCTATTTACATTTAATGCATTTTTAGAAGAGATGATAAACAAACTCCTTTTCCAGCTGCAGATGATCTTACAGATTTCTTTTATTCTCCCTTTTTCATTCCCTTACGAAGTGAAGCATCTAACCAAAGGGTTTTTCACATGTGAAAGCCATCACACCTAGGATCACCCTTGCTACACTTTTACCGTTCCTAGCATTCCTGTACCTATTTTTAGCTGGGGAACTCTGGACTAGACCAGAAATATCATGAGACTTGTGTCTGAATGAATGAAACGCATGCAACAAATGGAATCCATTCCTTTGTGGAAGGGTGTGCTGGGTGAGGAACAACGAAAGAAAAGGCATGTGGGACACAACCCAGTATTCCAGATATTAAACCATGACCTAAGTTTGGAAGGTGGCAAAAGTGGCTTAAAACCTCCAATTCACAGGTAAGTATGGGAGAAACACAGAATACAGGTTGGTTTTTTACAGTGATTTCTCTGCTGAAATAAGAAATAAAATACCCAAGAAAACTATTTTCTGGAATGCTCTCTTTATGTCTCAAGCCTGCGTTGTGGCACCACTTCAGGTTTAGCAGGTTAACACAACTACAAATTTACAGGTCCACTACATCTGAGAGAACATAATTATACACAGTGAAGCACACAGGAATTATTTATTTGTTATGCAGATGAGTTAAAAACTTCTTTCTTGTCATAGCATATTTTTGGTTTTAAATGGAATACCATGGTTCTTGAAATAAGTTTTTCTGTGCACAGATTAAAAACATTTTCTCCTACGTGCTGTCTGCTTCCAATGATGGTTCTTTTTCTTCTTGACAGGCACTGAGGCACCTAGGAATGTCACACTTGGAAAACTGGAACTACTGGGATAGTCACACTTATGTTTACTCATTTGCTTTCATTCATTTATTAAAGAAACATCAGCTACAACAGCGATACTCTATTCTGAAAAAGTAGACTTCTACCATATAAGGAAAAAAATGATTCCCTTGGACTGTAACTCAAGGAGGACTGTAACCTTCTACCTCTTACTTTTGACTTCAGGAACCTGCTTAATACTGTTGAGTGTAAGTGCTGTACTACACGATGGAGCCTTTTGGAAGCAACGTGTCATCTCTGCCCTGTTAACAGCTGCAAGGGAAAGTCCTAATTCCTGCAGTCATGTGTGCAAAGTCAGGGACTTAAAGGAAGACTTTTATAAAAACATCCAGATAACAAGACCACTCTCTTCTCTACCCTTGAGAAACACTCATACTAGAAAATGCTAGCTTTCTCTCTAAAGTCCTATTGAACTGTTCCCTGCAGTATTAGGCAAAACATTCCACCAAGAACTGTGACTCAAAAAGGAAATATCTGAGCTCAAAGAGTTAATAAAGCATGTATTTGAAGTCAGGCATTAGAGGCCCGAGGGTGCAAACGTGATTCTCTTAACCACAGGATTTGAGGCAGGAAGAAAACAGACATCCAACATCACTGGGGATACAGATAAACTAGACAACAGATCAAAACTGCCACAGACAAGAAACATAGTACCTTCCAGGAAAAACTGCTTCATAGAAGTAGATTGGCAAGATGAGCTGGACAGTAAAATGACCTTAATACCATGTAGAAGGTCGAGGCTATCTCACATCTAATATCCAGGGTCATAATTTCAACTACCGCCATGTTGCAGGAAGGATAATAAATTATCAGTATTCTCATCCTGCAAAAAAAGGTCAGTGTAACTTAAAATAAAAAAAAATTTAAAAGGTAGAGGAGTGGAAGAAAGAGTGGCTTTCTTTGCCAAAAAAAGCACAATATTAAAAACCCCAAAGATATATAAATGGAAAAGTTATACTTCTGTGTATCTCTGGCTCAGTCTTTTCAGTAATTTCCCTTGAATAATATATTTGAAGAAAGTCCATGCTGCCAAAGAGCTGTGGACACTGGCATGCCCATGAGAAACACAAGCAGAGAAAAGAAGGTACACTCAGTGTGGAGAGAACCAAAAAGGGGTATTTCTTCCAGTGTTTGTAATATTTATGATTGGAGGTTGGCCTGGGAATGGAAAGATTTATTTTGCAAGCTCTGTGGTGCAGGGAAAAAATAGGCGGTTGAAATTGATCTCTTCTGAAACTACAAGTTAATATCTTATGTTCATTATCAAACTTACTAACTCCAAAATGCACTTGTCTTAGTCACATGGAAAGGTGGGAGACTTAATAGAGTAAAAACTATGTAAGGCTTATACAACAGTAAAATGCACATCGTGTGTCAAACGTGCAAGTTGTTAGAATTCTGGCCTTTTTTTCAGTACCCATCTAAATGTATTCAATCAAATTGATAAATAAGTTAGATCTATTATGGGTAATATCACTGGCATATTTAACTCAGTAACTGTCTTTGTTAAACAATCATTTCCAAACAGTTTAACATCTTATACCAAAATGGACCACTATGTATAAAGGTACTGTCAGTTCAGACAAGGCAAATACTTCACCTTTTTTGATTCATAAGGAATGGTGTTAAGACCGTTATTTCTCAAGCTTTGGATAAAAGGAATGTCAAAACAAGCCCGTATTTGCAATCTTGCTGTGTGACTTTCCTGATCCATTTCTTATCCGGTGTTTAGAGAAGACTCAGTGCATTTGAGGTGGGAGGAGGAAGGAGGGGGAAGAAGCTTTATATTGTCTGGGAGTCTGCAGCCAAACAAATGTACATCCCGACTGATTTAAAGGGTAATTTAGTTTGGAGCTTTTCACTCAGCACTCAGCACCTGGCAAAAGATAAACCAGAATAAGACATTAAAGAAAGTTCATTATGAGCCCCCCAAACTCCTGTATCTTCTCTGTGCTATATTCCTCCAGGAATTTTTGTGTGATAAATGTCCACATCTTTGTCCTCAAGGGTCTCCTGAAATGTGATTCTGCTTGTCTAAAACACAAACAAACTCTTCAGGGGTCTGTACGTGGCAGACTGAAGTTTTAGAGCTGCTAGCCAGGGATTAAGAAATGAACTCCACTGTAAGTCAAGGACTCGCCTCTCAGATTTGTTAACTGCTGCTATTTCACCAAGACTCAAGGTAGTGCATAGCACGCACACACAGTGATTACTGGAGGGAAGGTGAACTTGGTTGCTCAGTACCACTCACTGCTCAGGGATTATGTAGGTTTTTAATGAGTTCATCTCCCAGTGCAAGATGTTTATTTACCTTGATCTTGATAGCTCAGAAGCTGCACACTAGAGACAAAAGGCATGTCATGTGTGTTATTCCTGTTTCTCAGTGCACCCTACCAGGAAGCACTGTGTGGCACAGTGGAGACCCAAGAAGTGACACGGGAGTCCCACAGTGCCTCTGCAAGTCAGTCAACACCAGAGCAGGCTATTCTGAACAAACAGAGAAGGCAGGATAAAAAGCTGAGCTGTTAATGCCTGCTAAGAAGCTCCAGTGCTCTGTTTGCTGCGTGAGAACTGAGCACGACAGAGGTGCCTGTCACCAGAATAGCTGGGAGCTGAAGCCCACCGCCACAGCTGTCCTGGCCTCTCCCACGCAGCCTGGCTATGCAGACACACTGATTACAACGTGCTGCTTTTGGAAAGCCTCATGGAGCAGGTCGGCACTGCCCAGGGGCATGCTGACCAGGCCAGAATAAAGCGCAAAGGTTAACGGCTTTACTGATTAGAGCAGCTGTAATCGAGTTAAGGACCGCGCTTGTTACTCACTTAAGGTTGCGCTTGACTTAAATCACAAGCAAGTCAGTGTGTGGCTCTCCCCTTATCTCTGCCAGAGGAAGGGTAAAAAGCTCCTGTTACCTTAAGAGCACTTGAGAATATCTTCCTGTTGTGAGCCACCCGAGTGTAATAAGGCTACCAGACCCTGTCTGCCAGAGCACCTTCAGATAACTCTCTTCAGCTGTCTGCAGGGAAAGTGTCAAGGCTAACACAAAAACACATAAAATGGGCTTTCAGAGGAGATGTGTGATCCTGCAGTGGGGAGAGGTCAGGGTGGCTGGGGAAAGGGCTGTAAAAACCTCTAATGAGTGATGGCTTCTGCAGGGAAGAAGACAGGGACAGAAGAAAAGCCACAGGCAGCTGCAAAATCCCTTGATGTGGTTACAGCCATGAACTCAAAACTAAGTTTGTTTCTTTCATGGTGGTCATGAAAGAAGGAGACACAGCACGTTGGGCACATCCATTGTGTCTACCACTGTCAGTTTCTGAATTCCTCACTGTCCGTGAAAGTGGGAGCAAATCACAAGATTTTATTTATTGCTGATACGGTTACCAATAATACTTTCAATTTTGGAATTTTAAGAAAGACTACAAATCTGCTACATTTTCTTAAAAATTTCTCATTTTGCTGTCAACTTGATTTTGACAGCAGTTGAAAAAAATCATGTTTATAAAATAAAAGCAGGAGTTTTAAAATGGTGATTTCACCACTTGCTTACATATCAGTTTTCATTTTGTACATACCTATGCTTTATACATAAAGAGAGATAATTAAGCTATTTCTATCTGTATTGAAACAAAAAACATCCCTGAAGAGACTGAAAGATGGGATCTGACATTTCCCCACCAATTTTAAGATATTCTAAAACCAGAGATTTAAGAGAGATTTTGGAGTTCAAAGAAAATGTAAACAGACATTTATATACATACACACAGGTGCAGAAATACATGCACACATATCTCTGCCCACAAATACATACCACATGTTAATAAGACATTAAAATATGTATGTTTCATGTTGTTTGAAAACTACTGCCATACTAATGATATCTCAGCAGCTTCACTGTAAACTTCATCCTTTGTAACCTGGCATGACAAACCTTTGCACTGTTTCAGAGATATAGTACTGTTTCTTTCATGCTTATATACTCCTTACACTTTTACGTATTCCTTAATGATTATTCCTCCTCTTACAAATGCCGCTTTGAAATCAAGGCACTCATGCCAGCTTTCTGTTATGCCAGTAAACAAATTATAAACATTAACTTATGGATCATCTGTTCATGGTTCATTTATCTCCGTCCTTTCATGCGAATTGCTTAAAACACCCCATGCGTATTTCACTACAACTTTCTACATTGTCTTTTTTTCTCAGTGCTACTGATTTCCTGAACAAACACTGAAACTGACTGAGAGCTGCTCCTTGAAGACCCCAGCTGACGGCAGTTCTGAAGGATGTACATGAATCCTTAGGAAAGAAAATCGAGCCGTCAGGTAATGTTTTAACTGCTGGTCCTGAAAGCTTAGCATTAGCACATGTGGGACTCCATCTACCTCGAACGTGGTTTAGAAAAGCTTCACGGCAGATCTCACCTTGCAAAGGACAGTTTTGGTGATCTAAAGCCTACAATGGTTTTATGATATGGCTTATCTTTCATGAACATTGTTCACTGCTGTAACAGGCTAGTAGACTACACTGGCAGTAGCAGATCGTCAGGAAGGTAATGACTATCTAATCAGTGAGTTCGAAGTGTCCCTTTATAAGTATATTGATCCCTTATCTTATCTTCTTGCAGAGTCCAGCAGTGCAAGGGAAACTGGGTAGCTAGCTCCTGGTTTTATTGTGATCCCGGTCATTCCAAGAGTCATTTCCTTGTCTTTCAGGGAGATAAAGAGGCATATATTGTGTGGGCAGAAGAATATGTGTTCTTGTCAGTGACATAGGCCACAGAGGTCAATGGCACTCAGGCGAGTCCGCTTGAAAGCCCCTATAAATTTTCAAAGGTGAACGAGGCAGATTTAGAGACTGGATGTATTCTGCCTGTGCAGGAGGAAGTATAAAAATGCCACTTTTTAAGGGGAGACAGAATATTAAGTCTCATTAAACCTTTAAGAGGCTATATAGTCTCCCCAGTGGAGGAAGAATTCTGTCCACACAGATTTGTTTTACTGGAAAGGCACATGGAAGTGCACTTGATACTAATGCGTAGAACACAAGTGAGCGACCAAGGCAAAAGCAAAAGCTTTCTTTTATACTCCTCTTCTATCCCCATTCCTCTTTTGTCACCACCTATTTAGATGCAACTCCTTTAGAAGAGGCATTTTGTCACTGACATAGTGATGAAAACTTTCACCATACCTCCTTTCCAGATGTTTCTCACTCCCTGTTTCAAAATAAAAGTGGACATAGGCCCAAAGAAGTACGTATAGTCTCACTCTGTTTAGGAATAGATGTACTGTTTCATGAACTATGAATCCAGATAAGGTTATTCTTTATGTTTCATAAAAACTATTCTTGTCAGAAAAACTTCAGGACTCTTCTATAGCAACACACTAAGACAGGTCATAAAACATCTTGACTAGTTCATCTGGATATACAAGGAATAAAATATTCCTCTCTTTTTTCTATTAATGTAATAATACCAGATATTTAAAATCAATTTTTATATTACTATGTAATAGCACATACATGGAAGAAGTGCAATGAAAAAACAAATGTTTGGTATGCAAGGAAATGGGGAACCTTTTTTGCCTTACTGTCTTTGGAGTGTGCCCAATCCACTTTACATCCATACATTCTGAAGGGCTAGCAAGCAGCATAGTTGTGTTGTTACTTTCCAGAGTGACAAGTCTGACAGATAATAGTGGGATTCTTCAAAAACTGTCTCAGAAATATAGAGAATAGGAAATCGAACTTGGGTTTTCAGATTCCCAAACAATTTAATCCCATCAGATATTGCCCCATATTTTGATAATTTTGATTTTCCTGGAATATCTGTGACCTCATTAAAAACACATTTAAGTCATGAGTACCAGCTCGTAAGCCAGTCCTGCAATCTTATGCAAAACCCCCTTTAAGAAACAGTGACAGTCAAAGAAGAATACCACAAATCTTGGGACCTGGTCAGGATCTCCTCTAGGATCTAGTCTCAGGGTTATAAGAAAATGCACTATATTGATCAATATTTTCTGTATTAGTTTTAGTTTTTCGGAAACTGGGTCCTGCAAAGTTTACTTCATCTTCAGTGATAACAGGAGCATATTCCCACAAGGGAGCACTCCAGTCATTTCATATTTATCAAATCTATTGGCTCGTAATACTGCTTTGCGTCTTCTGTTCATTTCTCAACACATACAAGGATCAGTGCTTGCTTCTCCCTGATCAGTCACATACATTTAAAAATGTTTGGGATGGCTCTCTGGCAAGGTCAAGTGTGATCTGAAGAGATGCAGCTAGAGTGAGGAAATGACGAGAGAGAAAGGGTAAACCACAGAATAACAGATGGAAAATTTGGAACAAATTTTTAAAAAATGGTAGTTTCCAGGAAACTCAGTTGGAGACGAAACTGAAAAAGTTCCAAGCAAAAGACAGTACATACATGGTACTCATCTGCTGTAGTTTAAGACAGGTGTCACAGGTTTTCTGAGGATGGACAAGGACTATTTAGAAGTTGTCCATTTTCCCAGCCCCTGTAACCCCACAGGCTGAGACTGTTGAGATACTGGACACCACAAGCTTGTACAATACAATTTTGGGCTTTCTTTACAGCACTGATGGAAGATTTGTCAAAACTGAAAATATTTTCTATTTTATCAAACTTTCTTATTTTAAATGAAGAGAAAAGTAGGGATGCAGACCAGGAGAAGGCTTGTTCTTTCCACCATGGCAAACATGGTTGATGTACATACCATGTATACATCTAACTAGAGTAAATGACCCAGTGGGTTCTGCTGGGAGACCATTACATGCCTGGGATGTCAACAGAGGGTTTGAACTAAGAAAAGCAAGAAGTGAACCAGGGTTGAAGGGAACAATAATGTAAGCAATAGACATATAGGTTTTCACATTTATTAAATCTTATGAATAAGCTGTTTTAGAATGATAAATCCAAGACACAAATACGTATATGACAGAGAAAATACGGAAAGAATAGCATAGCATATCCTTGTTCAGTTTCCTCTGAGCTTTTGCAATATCATTTACAGATGTGAATTTGAGACCAATATTTAAGATGTAAAAAAGAATCACATTTTGAATGAAAGGAGACATACAGCTGAATGACCTTTCACCCAGCTACTTTTCTTTGACTTCAGGAGTCAGAACACCATTGAAGAAATAATTTGTTCTGTAGAGTAACCATTTGTCAAAAACAAGCAGGAGGGACAATAAATTGCAAAGCAAGGTCAGAGCAATTTTGCTCCCAATTTCTCTGATTCAGTGACAATATGTTTTCTTTTGTCAAAGGAAGGAAGGAAGGAAACTCTCTTCAAAAATAAAAATACACAGAGCAAGATGCAGCAGTATTTCTGTGAGGACAATTTGTCAGATATTAAGAAGAATGATCTATTTATATTGCTTTTTGAAAAGATTAAGTGTCTGCATGTCCTTCAATTAAAGGGATTGTGCTGCAGGAAGATTCTTAGTTCTCTGACTTCTAGATGCTTACATTTTTCTTCTTTTCCCTTCAACTTGTAGACAATATAACTTTATTTCCCTAGGTGGGATTGACTGATTAGCATGTATAGCACACATCTCTACTTAAAATAGTTCAGATTGCCTGATTTGAAAAGACAGGAAGATGGAAAAAAGCACTCTTGCAGGCAATGCATTATTTTGTTATTTATTGGTTTGCTATAACTATTCTACTAGGTGATAAATGATGCCTTAATGATATTTGCTTCTCTGAAGTCCATGAAGTGAGTATGAGGTGACATACTAGAAAGTAGATATCCAAGACTGGACAAGATGGGTCTGAGCTCTATGGAAAGAAATTTGTTCTCAGTGTTCCTAGGCCCTTGTACAGTGTCATGGTGGCCTTAATCAATTTGAAAATAGCTTTGCTACATAGCATGGCTGGATGATTTGTAATGTCCAAGCTTCATGAATGTTAAGTTCTTCCAGAATCCTATAATTGGTTTATGAAATTTCTCATCTGCAGGATTATACCTCTGTAAAGGAGCTTATGTGAGTCGAATCTGCTCATTGGTGAGTCATTTTAGCTTGTGCCGTCCACTATATAGAATTGACTTGATAACCTAACATAGTTATAAATTCTAAAATTTATAGATTTATAAATTTTAAATGTATTTATTCCTAAATTTTGGAATTAATCTAAATTTACCCTAGTAACAACTTCTGGTGATCCATGCAGCCTACCTGTAAAATATGTTTTATCACACTTCTTCAACTCTAATTTATTTTTAAACCTGCTACAAGCAATCTGGACAATGAATAATTAAACATAAAAATGGCTTTTATCTCCAACATCCATTTTTCCACTGCTACTACATAACAAACTGAAAAATATAATTTTCCAGAACAGCATAATTATAGCAAGACTCGAGGTTTGGTAGTTGTGATATCTTTTCAGAAAATAACTTTGGGGACTGGAAAAAATTATCCGGAAGTGAGCAGTTCACCCACTCTCTGGGAAATATGATAGTAAGTTGTATAATCAGACAGAATGCAATTTAATGATCTATTGTAGCATACATATATTTAAAGTATTTTATATTGGTTTTTTCATTTGTTTCTCTTTCACCGTAATTCAGCATAACATTAATTTCAAATCAGTGTTTCAAATTCAGGGATAGAAAGAGCTAAGTATAATTTCCCATGCAAAGCTGGAAGCAAGGTGAAAGACAGTCAACAGTATCAAAGTCTGTCTGTACCTATCTGTGAGTGTGGCTCAAGAGCATTAAAATACATGATCATTTTTCCACAACTAGTGAAGCTAGGTATAAGACGAAAATAGGGAAGGATTTTTTTCAGCCTGAACAGTGCCAATATCAGGATTTGTGGCTATAGTCATAAGGAGTGCAACAACAATTCTACAGCTCTATACTGTGCTGAACTGATGTGCGCAATGATTGCTCAGGCTTTTGTTCTGCATCACAGCATTTGAAAGCTCCATCATCTGTCCTTGATAGGGAGTCTCCTGAAGCTGGGACCTGAAACCATTTTCATATAATAGGACTGGTTCTTAATACTACGAGCATGATTATAAGAAATTATATTAAACAATGCCACAGCTTTATTTTTTTGACAAATTGTTTTGTATGCTTTTGCCAGAAAAAGCCCATGAGGCTGCCTTCCAAATGCGTCACTATGATGACTGTGCGCACCATGCTGTACACACTTACATGTGACAAGTACTTTGCCAATAAACACATAAAGTCTAACACAGATAGAATATTTTACGCCAAAATAAGCGCAAGCAAATACATGTCTCTTGCTGAATTTCAACAGGGGAGAAATTCCAGCCAGGGTGACCTAACTGTTGAACAAATGTAAACAACACTTGGGGGTCTGAGAGCCTGATTCATGATTTTGGACAAAAAATAGTAAAAAGCAATACCCCACCCATCTGTGTACCATTATGCACTGGCAGAACTAAATTCCAGATCCCCACTTGCCCCTCTGATTTTGGAAATGCTTTGGCTTCATGTGGCATGGCAACAAAGCAAAGCCTACTGCAAGTTCCTCTTTATCGAGGAAGTAGGTGTTAGATGTCTCAAACCCCCAGGTACCACTCTGCCTTTAAACAATGCAAGCACACATGAAACACAAACTAGTGATGGCATGATGCACAGAGATAACTGTATCACCAGTCTCAGCCCAATTCCCAGTGGAAAAGTATGTTTACCACAAAAAAAACCTCATGAAAAACAAACAAACAAACAAACCCCAAACCAAAATAAAACCTCACTAAAATTATCAGTAATTAGTGACGTTGTTGCTAGTTTCTGGAGACTGAAGAAACCCCTAACAGACCTAGGCATCCTCCCCAGACAAGCACTGAAGTGAAATAAAACTCTGGAAACTATTACATTCTCTTGTATCTTTGTATTTGGACTTCTCTTTTGTCCTCCAGCCCACTGAGGCTTGCATTTTCTTTCAAATTAGGTATAGAAGGTGTCTCTTTCTGGCAACCTCACCATGAGATTATGTATATGCAAGAAACAGAATCAGGGAAGACAAGGTTCCCGCTGTTTTCAGGCTCTTCACCACACTGTGTTGCACAAAAAAGCCAAGCCAATATTGCCTCCTTTTGCCAGCAGAGGCCGGTACCTCATCTGCTCAAGTGAGACCTGCTGCCTTAGTGGCAATCACCGTTTCCCTTGCAAACCGGTGATACCTGCTCTGCTTTCCAGAATTTCAGGGGAAAGAAATGCAACATTATCTTGTATTACTTTGACTCGGCCTATAAGCTTACTTACTTTATTTACTTGTAGAAGGCCTTTTTTATTCCAGGGAAGGTTTTCCTTTGTGAATTTATTGCATGAAATAAAAATAGACACTATGTAGATCTCTCTCTGCAGAACAGTGATGGCACGGACCCTAAGGGCTGTAGTTGTCTGTCCAGTTCTCTCCCCCAGTTCTGGGGAAGTACGTCCATGCACTGCCACGGGAGCTGGGATCTCAGCAGCAACAGAATCAATTATGTCCCATGAATAGTTTCTGGGCAGTGTTTTATTCTGTGCGTGTGTACATCACTTTGTCCAGGTATTTTGCAATCAGACGATCATTCTCAGCCTGCCAGAGCTATATGACTCATACTTATCTATTTGATATGTTTCTTAGCACACCTGTGTGAAAAGTGTATTCCTATTCTCATATGGAAGGGGACTCAAGTAGAACTTAGGAGAGGATTCACTTCAGAACAGCTGTTCCAAAATGAGCATTTTTGTACTTCAATGAAAGTAACACTGGCATTTTCAGGGTTCGGTTCAGCCTCATCATACAAGCATTTCTACTGTACAAATAACTTCTCTTTTAAACTGTTTCTCAGTTATTTTGTCTGTCATTCAAACACTTTCTCATTGAAAATCAGACCAAGAGAGCTGACTCAGACCATACATTTTACTTTCAAACAAATAAAATGGGCAGTACTGGTCCTACCGTAACTGGCTAGTCCAGCAGCTGACAGGAAGTCTGTGATGCTGCAAACAGTCACCCTGAGGTTTCTTGAGGCCTAGACCAGAGGCTTAACCACTGAGCTACCCAAACCTTTCCTTAGTAATTGCCTGGTACATACAAGTTGCCTTAGAAAATCAAGCCAAATGATGTGTCGTGGGAATATACCACAAATCATGTACGAGGAAAGCTATTGAGATAGATGCATTTTAAATAACTGTACAAACTCGTAGCTCCATGGAATTCACTATTTCCTCTTTAGTCCTATCAATGGTACTAAGGAAGATTTCTGAATGAACAATACAGATTGTGCCTCCCCAAGAGCATAAAATTAAAATCACATTTTCTTCCCATTTGTATGTATTTTCAGTGTACCTACATAAAATCTACTGAATTTATAGGCCCCATAATTTACCTAAATATTAAATATACACAGAAATAATGGCTTTGTTTCTGCAGTATTAGCTTGCTTCAGTACTGGTCTGGGGAGAATAACTAAACCCATTCAGGGTTTGTTAAGCGTTCTGAAACTAGGAACAAAGGCCACAATTAGTGAGACTTGTAGTGCTTTTTTGTCACAAACATGTTTTTCCAGTGGGAGTATGACTGAGATCAAAAGATTCTGTGTGAGGAATTTTATAGGCATTAAAACACAGCAACTCTTCTGGAGTGTATTCAGACTTAAAAATAAAGGATGCATGGCAATATTTCCAATCTCTTTAGCTTGGAATTTCCTTCTAAAACACAATTCAACACAATACCCCATCACAGTTTGTGGGTATTTTTTATTTTCATAATATAATTTCCAAAAATCAGAGTTAAAAATGTGTGAGATTTGACAAGTAGTATTGCAATTGTTAAACTTGGAAATTATTTTAATAAAAAGTTAAAATAATTAATCTAGGTAGTAACCAGTTTCTTCCTGAACCTCTATGTTATCACAGATGATTCGGTAGCCAAGTACTGGCAGAATCCTTCCTATGAGGGGTCTAATAACCTCACAATAAATCTGCTAAAGTACATATCAGAATTACTCCTTTTCTTTAACAAAATCAAATCAAAACAGTCATTAATAGATTCCAAGGGTGAAAAACCGTAACATAAAAACAGGAAAAATTAAGTACTTTAGTGAAGACAGATAAAAGTCTAGATTGTCAAACACTCCACAGAACTAAATGCCTTACAAAAGTGATATAATGACAGATGTGACATCTCAGCCACCCAATACTGGTAAAAACTGTGATAGAGCAACTTCTGTATATCTCACACTGGGAGTTATCAAATAAACTTTAGATTAAAAATGAATAACATTCCAGGCCTGACTGAGTTGTCTGTGATAGCTGAGCTGTATTTGTCAAACTCAAAGCTTTTAAACTTGAATTGCATACTTGGCATTGCTGAAAGGGGTGCTGTGTGAGCTGTGTTCATCTTGACTAAGAGAGGCCAAATAGAAGGTGAGGGGTCATTTATAAGGTTGAATAAAAATACAAAGAAACCAATTCCCCTTTAAAACTGTCAGAAATTCTACTTTTGGGTAGTAGAAAATCAGACCACTTAAGAAATCAGGCTACTCCAGGATCCTTAGAAATACAAGAAACATTGAACTACTTAATAAATTTGCCTATGAACACTAAATTGGGAGGAGCTGTCAAATCCCTTAGGGGCAGAGAGGACCTGCAGAGGGACCTCAACAAATTGGAGAGCTGGACAATCACCAACCATATGAAGTTTAACAAGGGAAAGTGCCAGATTCTTCATCTTGGATGGGGTAACCCTGCTTGTGTGTTACAGGGTTCTCTGGGGAAGGAGAACTTGGAAAGCAGTGCCATGGAAAGGGACCTGAGGGTCCTGGTCAGTGGCAAGTAGAACATGAGTCAGCAGTGCCCTGGCAGCCAGGACAGCCAGCTGTGTCCTGGGGTGCATCAGGCACAGCATCACCAGCCGGGCAAGGGAGGGGATTGTCCCGCTCTGCTCTGAGCTGGGGCAGCCTCACCTCGAGTGCTGGGGGCTCTTTGGGTCACAATATGAGAAAGACATTAAACTATTAGAGAGTGTACAAAGAAGCTGTATGAGGAGTGGCTGAGGTCACTTCTCTTCAGCCTGGAGAAGAGGTGACCGAGATGAGGCTTCATTGTGGTCTTCATATCCTCAGGACGGGAAACAGAGGGACAGGCACTGATGTCTTCACTCTCATGACTAGTGACAGGACCCGAGGGAATGGCCTGAAGCTGAAGCTGTGTCGTGGGAGGCTGAGGTTGGATATTGGGAAAAGGTTCTTCACCCAGAGGGTGGCTGGGCACTGGAGCAGGCTCCCCGGGGCAGTGGTCACAGCACCAGCCTGACAGAGTTCAAGAAGCATTTGGACAATGGTCTTAGGCACATGTGGTGGTTCTTGGGCAGTTTTGTGCAGAGCCAGGAGTTGGACTTTGATGATCCTGATGGGCCACTTCTAATTCAGCATTTCTGTGATTCTGTGATTGACCCCAGGATAAAAGGCAGATGCATTATTGACACGGGAAAGAAAGGTAAGGGTAGGAGAAAGAAACAGGAGAGAGATAAGAGCTCTTGGAGGCTGTGGTGACTATAATGGTCCTTGGAGGAAACCTAACTCTGTAAGGCAGAGACAGTTTTGCATCAAGCAGTTTCTTGCTATGAACAGCAGCCCTTTTCAACATCCTGTCCCAAGGGATGAACATTCCCTAAGAGGTATATAGAAATATCCATCTTATTTATAATCAATTTAAAGCCTTGTCATTTTGGTTATAGCTCTGTTTCAATGAGCCTCAACCATCTGGTATTAATTGAGATTTTTGAACACCTCATGAAAATAAACTCATGAATTTTTATGTTTTACACATCTGAAGTACTTCCAAGTACAGTTAAGTGGCAGTGGGTTTTGCTGCTAAAATTGCAAAGCAGAAATACTCTTTGGTGATTTGGGGGTGGGGTTTCTTGGTTTGCTTTCTGTTTATTTGGTTTGGGTTTTGTTTATCTTATATTCTTAAAAATCCAACAGCTTGTATTAACGTCAGGTTTTCTGCTCCAGGGCTCTCATGTCAGCTTCCTCCATCTGCAGCTTCATAACACGACAAGTCCAGCATTGATGTAGATGTTCAAAAGGCAAGAGAAACAGGTAAGGGGTATGAAATGCTCAGAAATAAACCAGTATGGAGCTTCTCCAACCTGACTCAGCATGGTATTTATATTCATGTTCTACTCAGGAAAGCTGCATGCTCATGAGGGGTCCTCTATCCTTGTACTACAGTCTTTAAATACCTTTAGTTACTTTAACGAAGTTACTGAAGAGAAAAACACAGACCAAAGCAGTATTTGCCTTTGAAGTATATGGCATAATTTCTTCTTTGTCAGCAAAAATTCTTGTTCAAAAGGAATGTTGCCATGAGCAAACACTTGACATTTAGAATAAAAAAAAAAAAAACAAAAAAAAAAAAACAATTCAAATTATTTCCAGCATGTTCAAGGGGTGAGGATGAAGTTTCTTGCCTTTGATTGGAAGAAGTCAGTAGGGGCAACATGTTAAACTGATAAAAAGTCATTTGAGAAATCAAAATTAGTACAACCTAAACCAACACTTTAAAATGGGAAGGACAGATGTAGCTATAATTTGTCTCTAAGGAAAGTATTTAATGGTATTCAGTGGTACATTCAAATCTTAATTTTCCCAGATAATGAGATGTTACAAATGTGACATACAGTAGCCAAAATACTAAAGTTCTTTGTATTTTTACCAGGAATACCTTTCTGATGAAATCTAGCAAGGAGCATTAGTCATTGTAGTGACTGTAATGTTATGAAGAAGAATGCTGAAATTGAAACAAGACCCTCAAAATTGTATTGTCTATCCCTTAATGCACAAGCTCATAATTCTATTTTGCTACAGGGAAGCGCTTTCCTGTTATCCAGGTGTGCAGGTAAAGCATTTGTCTGTGGGGAAGCCTGCCAGCCAGCTGGCATACCTGACGTGATCTGTCCTGCCCTCCACACCTGGGAAGTGCTGGTGGGATACACACTGACAGAACTGGGGAGGAAGCAAGCTGTCTCTTCCCTGACTGAGCTTTCTAAACAGATCAGTTCCTCTACTCAGAGGTGGCCCTTTCCCCCCAGGACATTTCTTCTCCACTCCGCACTCTGCAACTTGACTGTAGTCTCAGCCTGATACAAAATCCTGCAAGCTTGCTTTGCTGTGAACCTAATAATTTGTGTGGAGGATGTTCTTCTTTCAAACCCTGCAGGCACATAGCTGATGCCAACAGTTTATTAAAATTGGTCTGATTGTTCCACCTGGTATTTGAGGATAGATGAGTTTGCTTTGTCTGATTTTGAAAACCATCTTACAAATCAGAGATTTGAAAGATGGACTTAAGTTTAAATGTTTTCAAGTTCCCCTTCTTGTGATGATTTGCAATAAAATGTTACAGAGAAGGTGAAAAGAAGTTAGAATGAAACACAGCAGACATGGTGAAAAATAGAGAAGGGTGCTGTGAAAACTGAAAGAGAGATGAAGAGAGTTCTGATTTTAATGTCGAGCATAGCAGGTATAGCCAGGGAAGGATTTTCCATCAATATGGAGTGGATGAAACCCAGGTTGTACTTCACTGGAAGAGTGGCAGGGTAGAGGTGAGGCAAAAAAGTGTAATGCAAAGGCTTTTACTATAGAGCATGCCTTACAAACTTTAAAAACATCCGTTTAAAAACATACATCCAAGATGGCCACTGTAGTTCTAAGCACAGACAAGTATCTCCAATGAATTGACAGCCAGCAGCCCCTGACCCCATGCCTGTTTTAGTCAAGGTGAGTCTGCCCTTTAAATATCCCAGGAAAGAACTACACCAGCTGGTGCACCTCCTGCTCTTCCCAGACTAGCCTCTTCTCCTGCTCCTGCATCTGGAGGCTGTGTGTGCACTCTGAGCCTCTGCAACTCTTTTCTTCATCGCATGCCAACAACCTCTTAGTCCTCCAGCATTCACTCCTGACTTTTGCAACAAAATACCTTGTTCCTTGGTGCGTTTGCTGTGTTGCAGCGTACATTGTTCATGACAGATAGTTTTCAGCAGTAGCCACCGATAAAACCTCATCTAGAATTTTGCAGTCAGGGTCTGCTGAGGGGCATTCACGCTGGAAAGGTTTCAGACAGAAGGGTTCTAGCAGAGCTAGGCAAGAATACCAGAGCAAGGCTGAGAGGGATGTAGCTGGTGTATGCATAATCTGTGGGAGAAGAATTATTTCTGAAGAAGTTCAGCTTGGGAGAAAAAAATGTTATGAGCTTGTCATTTCCCTGGATATCTTCTGGGAATTACAGTAATCCTCATAACCTGAGTAACAAGTCTCTGGGAACAGCCTACCCATTACACCTCTGAAGACCAAACCCCTAACTAATCTACTTCTGCACCTTGATAAATCTGTGAAAAAGAGTGAGGAACAGCAGTTGCAGGGAATTGCTTGATGACAGCAATCTGTTTGTTGGTGAGATCTTAAAAATTAAAAAGTAACCTTTTTTGCATTTTCTTCCATAGGAAGAATGACAAATAACTAACCATCTGCAAATAAGTTTTGAGATTTATAAACTGATTTCTTTTTAATATAGCTAATGTACTACATTCATTTGGCGTATTTCTTTGTTTTGATAAATGATCATTAATGAATATGACATGATCTTCGGTATGAATTAAGGCTGATTTTTGCAACCAAGCAACCATTAGAGCTTATTTTTGCAACTTATTTTTGCACTCTTACCCAAATTTTCAAGTTTGCCAGACAATACACACTTTACATAAAATTATTTTATTGCCTTCACAATTTTATTTCCTGCACAAAATGGAAATTAATTACTGACAGAGTCCCACCTGAGGTTTGTTATCATTTCATGCAAGACTCGAAAACCTATTTTATATACAGGTACAACATTGGCTATTTCCCCCCGTACTCTCTGAATCTTCTCTAATGACTGAAGGTGTACTACATTGCACCTTCAGTAGATTAGACAGCTCCTTAGCAACATTTCTTTGAAAATCAAGGGAGTAAACAAGTTAGTTCCTGAAGATATAAGGTGTTTAACTTCAGAAGTTGCTGCTGAATATCCTCTTGGATTAGTGCTTCAAATGGAAGGATTTTATTGTCACTTGAAGAAACAAACACATCACCCGGCTGGTTTCCAAATGCAGAACCCAGAATTCCATATGGATTGAAAGCTGAGTGTCTCAGCTAACCTGTCCTGTGAATCTGCCATTGTTCTCTGATAAATACCAGACCAGAAAAAACTGGTGTTCTTAAATGATGACCCAATACACCCCAAGTGTTAGAGTTTGCCAGGGGTTCCAGAAGACATGTCGAATCTGTTGTATTTCCACTACTTTCTGTTTGTAGGTATATCTATTCTTCTAGACATCATCACCATTGGGAAGTGCTTTAAAATAGAGAAGCAATTAGAAAGGAAAGAAGAGGCACATTTGCAATTAAATGGGTATTTGTTTACTAGTGGAAGTGGAGTTCTGTTAGTGTTGCTGGTTTTCACTATTCTGAAATGTATATGCATCACCTTTGCTCTTTAATGAAGTTCTTTGGACAGCAGCTTCTGGGAACTTCTTCCTTTTTCTAATTTAATTACTTTTTCCTGTTTCCCTTTTTGTCTTTGTAGTTGATTTAGTGCCATGCAGTGTCCCAGATGGTCAGTCTGGGAAACAGACACGGACATTTTCAAAGAGACAATGTTGATTCCCTTTGGACTCAGAATTACCTCCTCCTCCCACCGCCCCCATCACCACTCATTCACAGATTTTAATCCCCCATAAACACAGGATTTAAATATGGGAAGAAAGGTGGGCCACAACTTGAAACCAGCTAAGGACACAGGGAACCATGGCTGGCATTGGCAGAATATAATTTACTGGAGTCTGGTACCATTGTTTGCAGCACAGATAAAACCAGCTGGCCATGTTATGCTTGATGAGAACTAGACAAGGGAGGGAGGATCATATGTGAATAGGAAGTGGTATGAAAGGAGATGAAGAAAGAAAGCTGACATGCTCAAGACAAGGTCTGAGAAAGAGAAAAGTGATGAAAGCCTTCCTGGCTATGCCAACAACAGTAAAATTCATCACCTTTTTCTGCTCTTGGGCAAATTATAGAAATAAAGGGAGATTGGAATAAACTTGCCACAGAGGAAGTACAGGCACTGTATACTGCAAGGTACTAACTGTCTTGACTGCACACAACTGTCTTACGGATATTTCTTAAAAACCAGATATACATCAGTAGTAAGTCCACCTTCATTATTTTATCACTCATTCTGAAAGGGTAATTTTAGTACTATGTAAGAAAATAGGGATCTACCTTTAATCTATGCTCTTGAAGTTGAGAAAAGCGAAAGAAAGAGAGATTTGATCTCAAAACCAGATAGCTTTGCAGCAATATCAAAGCTGAAGTGTTGTTAGCTTTGGAAGTTCTGAAAGCGTAGTTAGTTTTCTGTAACTTCTAGTCATTATTCCCATCGTTGAATAAAATGAAAAAAAAGATAACATGTTTGAAATTCTTTGATTGCTTATGGAAATTAATCACTAAATAACTGTACCTGAGAGCTGCAATTACAGGTGTATGAAATGATACTACAGAGTTAGAGATTGGATTGTTTTTTCTAATATACTGGAAAGTTTTATGCTGTACTTTTAACTAAAAGCAGAAGACTTTCATTATATATGTAGTGTCAAGCCATAATTTCTTCTTAGTATATATTTTCTCTACCATGGGGTGAGGCGATAATCACAAAATAAAAAGATGAAAAAATTAAAAAGTATCAACACCTATTCATTTGTTTCAAGAATGAAGGATTTTTACAGCAATGTAATGTTACAATTAAAGTAGGTGACATAAGGGGGAGTGTGTAGAAACAACAGAATTCAGTAAAAGTACTTGATAAGAACTTAGGGTACAGCACCAAGAAATCTTCCAAACTGCAATTCAACAATTTGTTTATGTATGGTTTCTCAATCACATTTCCTTAGAAAATAAGATATACACAGATATGCTTTTTCCTTCTTATAAATCCATTGGCCAGCATAATAGGCTCAGGAATATCAAGTATTTACAAACACTGTGAAGATCTGTGGCTGGTAAAATTAGAAAGAATCTATTAAATTCCTCCACTGAGGCAGGATAGGCTACAGAGCCATTGCACTGCCCCATCTGTTTGCACCCTTACTCATCTTTCAATGCAGAGAACATGGGTGGAGGACCTGGCCATCGCGGGAGAAGCAGGACCCATGAGGTTGAAAGAAACTTGCAGAGGAATTAATCTTATTGTGGCGTGGTGTAGGAGCGTAGAATATCAATCCACTGAGAAGCAGGGTTCATTAATTCCAACACTTACAGAACAAGTTGCTTTGATTAGCAGTTTTGATCAGACAATCCCCAGTGAGAATTTAATTACACTAGAAAAATGGCGATTTACAGTTCAACAGTTAACTGCTTTCCTTCTTCAGATATGCGTCAGTCTAGGCTCTTTTCTGTTGCTCACACAGTGTTAGTACACAGAGGGTGACAGTCCAATAATGTTGCTCCATATGCAGAAAAGCCATAAGGAATTTCCTGCAGTCAGTGAGGTATCTATTGTTCTAATATGTACCACAAAATGTCACTGTGCCTCAGTGTGATTTAGTGTGGTCCTTAAAGGTATTTGGCAGTTTTTGTGGTCTGACAAACTCCCTTGAAATCCAAGCACGTCTGGTTTTTCTTTAGTGTGCCATCCTGCTTAAATGGGACCAGAACTGCTCCACCAGCTCCTATGCACAACAGATGTTAGGTGCATATCACGCGTACATGTCAGCTGTATGTACATATAAGTCATCCCTATTTCAGCATCTTCCTCCTCAGATGTCAAACATGCCTGTTCCAAATTCAGTGATCTCATCTGAAAGGTTCTGAAAAATATGCAGACATTAAAGCTGCATAGTGGAAACAAACAAGAACACTGCCTTCTACGAACTCTGCATAAGCAGGACTGGAGGAAAGACCTCTGCTGGGTTGCATCAGAAGCAGAGGCACTACAAGAAAAGTGCTTCTGTTTTATGATGGAGGTGCCAGTTTCTGCAAACCTGATTTTTTTTCTGCAGTGATTGCAGAAGAGCGACAATTTGCAGTGCTCTGTGGTGGAGCTGGAACTCCTCTATTGCTCCCCATAACTCTTGGCCATGTTGTTCTCTTGCTGCTTTCTCCGTGATTCGGTGACAGTTTGCTTTCATTTGATATTCCCCTTCAGTTCTTGTTCAGACCCCCACGGAAATCAGTAACAGGCCTTTAATTACTTATTTAGTGAATAAGAAGAGTTAGGTGGACTGCAGAAGGCTTTGATGATACTTAAAAGGTCTTGAGTTTTCTCTAAATATGAACCCAAGCTGATTCCTCAGAGTGACTCTTCGCCCACTGAATTCTGGCAAGGTTTCAAAACTTTGACCATCTTTCCTAATCCTGATTCTCAGGAAGCTCAGATTTTCATTGCAAGTGAAAATTGAAATCCAACCCTCCCTGCAGTCCAAACTCCAGGTCATACTGGGCACAGAGCCGATGTGGGCCACATTTTACTCAAGACTGGTCTCTGGAAAGAAAGTAACTTAATGAAGAATTTAATAGTAGTAGGTACCTTCCTGACAACAACTTTTTGCAGGGCACAGGATAACCTATTTAATACCAGTAAGGTTCTGTTGAAAAATATGGGAGAAATGGGAATGAAACAACACATTTTGTTGTGTGATCCTTTAGACAAACGTATTCACATTTTACTGAGATAAAGATGAAATCTGGGCCTTTAAATTTTCTATATTTGGTGAGAAAAGGAGATAAGACACTGCTTGTGTGAAATTACAAAATTTATCATTTTCAGCAGAAACAGTTTCTTCTATTAGTATTTTGCAGCTATGCCTGTACTGAAACAAAAATGTCACTGGTATATTTAAAGTTATGGGACCATATTTTCTACTACTCGGATTAGGTAATTTTGCCAGAGGTCTCTGAATTCAGGCATTGGTATCTCACTTTAATGTCCAGAAATCTGTCTTGACATTAAGTGCTTAAACACAGCCAGAGCAAAACTCCCCACTGATATGCTGGAACTGGAGAGACAAGAGCTGAGATCTGTGGAACAGAACCTATAACTTCCATTGAAATCCAGAGCTGGGCTCTGGAGACATTTTCTGAATGCAGGGTTTTGACCAAGGAAAAATCAGGTGTAGAGCCCTCACCAGTGCCCTGGTGACCTGACAATCCTACTCTGCTCCAAGGGAACTCAGGTAGCTCAGTCATCACCTCTGTTTGACACTGCCAGGTCGCAGCTACCAACAGCCTTGCAGTGAGCAAAACCATGTGGAAACAGGGTCTGTCAGTAAAGCTATTGGGACCAGAAATAGTTTTTCAACCAGTCAAGTTGCCTTGGTTTTCTGGATTCACTTTAATTATCTGCATCCCAAATTTCCCATTGAAATTATGTTTAGCAAAGGCCTACATTTCCATGGAATTGTGAAATACACATCTGGTTTCCAAGGCAGCAGGTAATCATGAGGGGAAACTGATAGGAATGCAAAATGAAATGATGTTTACAAACTGCTCTTAGGACTCATGTTAGCTCCCAAAGGCGGTAAAGAAATACATGCCAAGCTCATGCTGAACAGCACTTCCTGTTACCTAGGTAGAATTCCCATCAACCTCAGTGGATACAGGTTAACCCATGGCATTTTTACATCCCGTCTCCATCCAGTTTCTGGGTCGATGTTCCCTGTGCTTGTGTGCGGCCTTGTGTGAACCATGCTCCACTGATCTGCTTAGCTATATTTATTAATATTCAGCTATATTTAAACTGCCTGATTATGCACCATCCTTCCTTGTGTCTTGAAAATTACGGAGCAAGATGTCTCATTCAGGACAAGTTATTTAAATCAGATTATACAGCCTATAGTAAAAACACAGTGCCTATATTAAAAACATCTGCACCTAATTTAAAAGAAAATTTATACTTATTTCCTTATTTCCACTCTTATTTTTCAGTCCCCAAGTCCTTCAAACCTTTTCCAGTTACTTTCAAAATTCATGTTTCATGTTCTTGAACTTCACTGGTGACAAGCTGAAAACATTTGTTTTCAAATAGTGGCTATCATTTTTGTTTAACAGTAATGACACCGCTCTTCCTTGGCCTCAGAAATTATGTTTGTAGCATGTAGCAGCCATATAACCTACCACCAGCAACAGAAGGCCTCAGTTAACTGCAACAGGAAAACCAGTGTGCTAAGAGCTTGTCCTTCAGAAAAACTGAAGATAAAAAGACAAACAAAAAGCAGTAAAAAAAAAAAGAACAAAAAACTCCACTCCTTTTCCCAAATCAAGGCATTTTCACCATCTTTAGATGTTCATCTGCTCTTAGGTATGTATCACTGATCACTACAGACCCAGAGCTTTTAGGAAACAAACTGAAAATCAGTCCATATCAGTTCGTGATTTTCATGTGAAATGTTATGGTCAGTCTTTGATCTGTTGACTGGTTGTCTCTGGTCCTCTTAAGGATTATTTTTTTATACGTTAAAAACATAAGCAAGAGAATTCAGTAGTAATTACATTCTTAGGCAATTGGTATGTCTTTTTAGGGTGGCCCAGAGAGTTTCATTAGCTCTCTGAGCTGTGTAGTAACAATTTGTTATTTAGGGGGTCACCCACAGTGTCTAATGCTTTACAATGAATATTTCAGGGAAGAAAAGAGTAAACTACATACATCACTTTATTGGCAGCAGTATACAAAAGGCTAAATCAACTGGATATGAGAAGGAAGAAGTCTGAATTGATTTGTTTACCTGAGGAATTCCTTCTAATAGGAAAGTTCTTAGTTGTAATTGTGTTCTATATGCAGTGTTAAACCAGCAGTAATACTGACTGACCCATGGCTGCTCCATAAAAGATTCCAAACTTAGAAAGGATGAACATTAATTCCTGCAGAAACTTTTTTCAGACTTTTATAGATCACTTATGAGACGCTTTGCTGGGACTTCTTAACATACAAGCAGAGCCTTGTCCCACCTTGATGAGCAGAGAATCTACCATCATGCAGCTGTCCTTAATAGACATTTTTGTAAGTCCAGTTACGTAGGCAGACACCTCCATGGTACTGGTCTGATGCTCCAAAACTGGTGCCAGGATATCTTTATTTCTGATGTTTGACAAGAGAAAATAAAATTCTCTAAGCTTGCTTTTGGTATGCTTGTCTTGTTTATGCCATCTGAAGTGAACAGGTTTCTCCTTCAAAGGTTTAATCCTGAAGACATTTGTCATGTACAGCTCAAGAGACTGAGTAAAGCTCACATGAGTCAGAGATAAGCCACTCCCAGCTGGAGCCTCTGAACTCTACAATGATAAATAGAAGTTAACAAAATTGAGCCAAAGCAGACCATGTACAGAAATGTACGTGTACATGTACAATATGACAATTTCTATTTTTTTTTTCCAGAACTATTCCTCTCACTAAAGGACATGATTTAAAAGGAAGAAAGAGGAAGGAGACAATCTGAGCTGCCAACAGCTGCTGTTTCAGTAGCAATGAAAGTGAAGTTTGCATGAGTACAGCCTTCTATCAAGCACTTGTGTATTACAATGGCAGAAGTGACTCAAAAACACAATCACAGGGAGTGTGAAGGGAAAGAAATGGGGCTGAAAGAGAATCTTCATAAATTTGACTTGATGTTCAGAGTTTAACATTCAAGAGAAACCCATTTCTCAGGTTCACTCTTCCTTGGATCAGCCCACGTCCTCTTGTCCTCATGCAACTCCATGCACACATCCATTATATGCTATTCCTGTCATGGTGAAAGCTGCACCATCTTCACCACTTTTTCATTTTACTGTCCTCTCCTTCAGTCTCCACTGCCTCAATTTCTTTTTTAATTACGTCTGTGAAACTGATGTATGTAACTTGCCCACATACTGGATGAAAAGAAGTCTCTTGAAATTATATGGTCTCTCCAGAGACTAGGCTGTGATTCTACCTCAGTTGTTCTATCCTCTTTGTGATTTTCTATAAGAAGGTTGTCTAAGTCAACTGCAAGCTAAGTCTGTTTAATTTAGCCCACAATTAGCATATTGATAGTGCTAAACAGTAAAGTATTCATAGCACATTTTTTTTCTGGGTATTTTTATTCATTTTATTAGGATCATTGTTTTTTTCTTATTTCTCATGTTTAACATCATAAAGAGAACTACACCATACATTCCATCTCCTATATATTATTTTTGATTTCAGGTGGCAGTGGCTATCCTGGAGACAGACAGAAAGAATTTTGAAGCATAACTTACTCATGGTAAGATTTTCTGCTAAAAATCAAGGAAAGTAGGGGAGGTTCTCTCTCTCTCTTAACACAAATATAGATGCATTCATTTCCTATCTTCTGAAACTAGAAACTTTCTCATTGTCCATTTAATCCTACTAAAGTGTCTGCTCTTAGTGGTATCTTGCTGCAGTGAGTATCACAAGCTAATTATACCTTATCAGCAGTGGTGGAAAGAAAGCCCTTCTTTTTCAGAGGTTAAGTTGTGCTATCAGGACAGACATTGCACAGATACCTGAGTCTTTCACAAGCACAGGAAAAGCAATTGAAGACATTTTATACTCTGTTTTTCTCTGCTACTGTCTTGCAGACATACAGGTGTAGCAGGAATACTGTACCATTCTGATAATTGCCAGGAACTCTCTCACACATAGACAGATGCAGTTAGTCTGATGATTACAGTGAAAAAGTATTTGGTTTTAATTAAACTCAGTAGCAATGTGTCGCCATTGAACAAGAGTACTGAACATCTTTTCTCAAGAATGCCCCACAAAGATGAGTTATTTTGTGTTTGTAAGCCTTGGAGAAATACTTCAAGACAAAACCTAAATCACTGTTTAAGTAGACCCATTATGGTGATGTCATAAAATGTGCTCACCCCTGTCCTCCATGCAACTTAACAGCAATGGGAAACCATAGGGTCTGAATCAGCCATCAGGCAGTTCCCACTTCATTCTCTAAATGGAGCAATAAGATTTATACTGCCATAGTAAAATAAACATTGCTGCAGTGTTGATGCTATCTGTCAAGAGACAAACTCCACTGCCCAATACACTCCTACCGTCCCTGATAAAACAAGTGAGAGCTGCATGTATAGTAGCCTAATACTCCCCCCTTTGCCTGCTACAACATGTTCAAAAGCCCTGGAAATCAGTGGGAGGTTTTCCCATCAATTTCTATCTGGCTTGTGATAAGACCCGCAGTGTTCGGTATGTGCTGCACCAAAACACGTACTGGAGTGGCTACCTCTGACCAAGAGAATACTGCTACAGCAGGAAGCTGTGTATTTAGTCCACTTATGGTGTGGGAAACATGGTCACCATCGGTGACAGTGAGATGTGTCACGTCATCTCTCTTTGCCTCAGCTTCCCTTGTTAGATAATCACTTGTGGTCATTTACTTTGTCACACACAGGTGGAAAACTCTGCTTAGGCATGAACTATACTCAACACTAGCCTGGTAAATTCAAACAAAAAGAGAATTTGCTACAGTTAAAAATTTGTTCATATGCCATCACAGTCAGTTCCTGTGCTGCATGAGGTGGGAATAGATCTGGTCTCAGAGTCAGAGAAGATGGTTGCTGAGGAATCATATACAAATACAGGCCTGGGGGATCTTTATCACTGAAATGGTTCTATGTGAACTAGTTGCAGCACTGGACGAGTCCCTGCCTAGGAATATCAGTGTTGGTCCTTGACTTCACCAGTGTGGATTTGGGGACAGAGCAGCCTTAAAATTATGTGTGCTCCCAACTCCTTTTATTTTACCTGCTTTTGGATAATCCATTTAATGAAAGACTGGGTAAGGACATATCTTCACAAGCAGCCATGGAAAAACGGGCTGTGAAAGGCCAGCCCTGGATTATCATAGCAGCAAAGCTATACTGCAGTAGAGTGTATTTAATCCTCTTTGCACTGAGAGTAATGAGGAAAAGGAGGGCGATGAAGATGGTGAGGGGCTTTGAGTGGAAGCACTATGAGGACCACCTGAAGTTGCTTGATTTTTCCAGCCTGGAGAAGAGGAGACTGAAGGGAGACCTCGTCACAGTTTACAGCTTCCTTACAAGGGGAAGAAGGGCATGCACTGATCTCTTCTCTGTGGTGACCAGTGACAGGGCCGGAGGCAATGGCCTGAAGTTATGTCAAGGAGGTTTATGTTAGATATCAGGAAAAGGTTCTCCACCTAAGGGTGGTTGGACACTGGATCAGGCTCCCCAAGGAAGTGGCCATGGTACTAAGCCTGCCAGAGTTCAAGAAGCCTTTGGACAATACTCTTGGGCACATGGTGCAATTCTTGGGCTGCCCTGCACAGAGCAGGAGTTGGACTTGATGATCCTTATAGGTCCCTTCTAACTCAGGATATTCTGCGGTTCTAGGAAATGCTTGTAGGAGTTTATATAGTCATTGTAGTTGCCTTTACCTGTTTCTAAAAAGCATGGGAAAGACTATGAAGAGGAAGAACTCTGGGCCAGAAACAACTTGTAACTAGAACCAAGGTTCAAAGCTATTCATGGAATCACAGGAGGGGGAGAATATCAGGAGACTAGAGGGTACAAAGTGATAACCTAGATAAATATCCTGATATACTCCTCACATCTCTCCTAATCTGTTTTTTTTTTTACCTCCCCTTGCTTCTCATGTCCTAGAGCATCTCCACACCCACAGTCACTTTTGGATCACCTTTGACTGCAGCTGCCCCTGAGGCAAGGCAGTCATCACAGAGATGGCAAAGGGCTCACAGTCTGCCAGAAAATGACTTCTACAGTGCTGGAAGAATCCTTTAGCAAAAGGGCAGAATACCATCAGTTGTCTGATACTGGGTTGATACCACTGTCTATGATACCACAGTCTATGAAAAAGCAACTCTTTCATCAAATACTGACAGAGGTCATTGGGAGTTCTATTGCTGAGCCTTGTTTTGTAATGCTCAATCAAGACTCCAGGTCTTGTCTAGCAGACTTCAAAGAGGTCAACACAAACAATTTCTTTTTGAATTGACACCTTGAATTTGTCAATTTATTTTTAAAAGCACTCAGTTTAAATTTCTTCCTTAAAACTTGGCTTCCCAGACACCTTACATTCTGCCAAGAACAACTTAACAGAAATTCTAGGCCTCCTGAGAAACAGCTGCAAAGTGTATGCTGGAGATCTTTGGCAAGGTCTTCCTCTGAGTAAAGTCAGTGGTAAACAATTTCAGTACAATCACCGCTTTGGCATTGTCAATAGATGTTCTATGTTTTCTCTTGATTACATCAAAACCAGGATTACGTTCAATGCTTGTCTGAGCTATCGTAGTTTTCAAATAATGAGTTTCTTTATAGAAAATACTGAGAGAAAACATTATAGGAGATACTACAAGAGTGACCACAAAAAAATTTGGGCAAATGCAAATTCTCATTGAAAACAGTCCCCTTACACTGCAGAAGAGAGGAAATATCTGTCAGATAGAGCAAAGTCGAATGACTGGCATTTTTATTTGTTGCAAGTAAAAATGGTATAGTGTACCTGATTCTCCAAACTCTGAAAAGGAAGGCACATCAATGTAAGGAAGAGATTAAGGGCCTAGAAACCAATCCATTTGATAACACTGGTGGTGCTATAGGGGAAAAAAGTCAAATGCAGCATCATTAGATAGCATAGTAAAGACATGGAGCATAATTTTGTCTGGTTTTATTTTCTCGTCCCTTTTTCCATCTCTCGGAATTCCATTACCTCTCTAGAGAATAGCTTTATGGGAATAGGAGGGGTATGGTAAATGTGAGGTGAGCTGATGAGCTGATGATAGGTAATAATAATCAGATGTTAAAAATTAGTAGGTTTATTCTTTCAAATTATATTTACCTGAAAGCACACAGTGAGGCTTTTTTGGCTCATTTTATATAAAAACATTAGCAGGACTACACAAAGTACAGACTACCAAAAGCAGAAACACCAAGGCAAAACAGTTCATTTAATCTGTAGGCAAAGTAGAATATTAATTACTGGTAATAACATAGTAATGTACCACGCTGAACAACATGGTTCTTCATGAAGCACCACAGATGAAACACAGATAAAACAGAGAAAAAACACCCATCACAAATTCAAATGGGACATAGAGAAGACATCAATAGACAGCTGGTATGACAAATAAATAAGACCTGAAGGTAATATAATTCAAGTGTCAGGATTACCATGTGTTGTGTCTTAGGAATGGTCCTCCCCAAACCAGTGCTCCCTCTAAGATTGTCCAAAACCACACACCACACTCTTGCTCACCCCTCCCCTCCCTCTTCCTACTGTAGCAGGATGAAGTTGAGAATTGGAGGTAAAACAGGCAAAGGGTTCAGATAAAAACAATTTACTAAAAACAGCAATGAACAGTAACAGCAACAATATTACTATCAGAGGGTGTAAGAACAGAAAGATGCACATGAAAAAAAATTAACCAGTAATAGAAAGTACTAGACAGATCCCTCTACCACCTTTTCTTGACAGGGAGGAACACTCTCTACTCGCAGAAAAATCCCTTTCCCCCACCCCTGGCACTGACATGAAGTGGTACAGAATAAACTCCATGTCCTGGCTACCCCTTGTCCCAGCTACTGCAAAAAATTAATCTGGTTCTGACCTGAACCACCATGGGTTCTCTGATACTGCACATCTGCTGGGTAGATGTACTAATTGTACTTATTAAAATCTTTAATTTATTGTGCTTCTATTTACATGGATTCATCATAGTGATTTAGGTAAACACTGGAAGAATTATTCATTACTTGACTCTACTCTCCCTCAGCCACAGTGACAAAAGGATTCTCACCATTGCCCACATTGTGTTGAGGTAGTAAAGGATCTCTGGCTAAATGAATCACGGAACTTGCTCATACATCACTGGACAAAGAATTCAGGATTTTTGTTCTACATTGGGCTGCAATCCCTGGCAATGATGATAAAGCTGAACTCAAGCCTTTTGAGAAAGCCATCAGGGATAGAGATTGTTTCAAGTCTTCTTCTTTACCTCTCTAAACTCCTTTCATGCTCTGTTCTTTTAATCAGAAAAGTTGTTCTGTGTCGTACTTGCACTTCATACAGAGCTGCACAGAGGACAAAGGCTGCATGTATTTCAGTAAGCTGCTGGCAACAACAGAGGGGGAGCAGAAAACTTGTATGTGGAAACTGAGATCATGAAATAATGGCAGGGATTGCACACGAACTTACCAGTGGTGAACATTCTCTCTACTTCTATCGTGGAAGGTTGGCTCCCATGATTAGCATAGGTATTCCACTTCAGAGCAAGGAACAGCAAATGGACAGGCCGTTTTCATTCCAGCAAATGGCATGAGTAACATAACAAAATGTTACCCTATTTGTGCTTGTGATCCAGTTGCTGGTTCATTGTCCTGGTGGTATTTGCTGTAACATGCACTGGGGATTTTCTTGCAGTCTTGGCAAACCTCACTGTGCAATTAGCATTGCTTGCTTTTACAGAGAGTTTTTAAACATTGCCATCTAAATACACCTCAGACTGCTCCTATACCTAAGGTAGGCACCTTTCTTTCAGTGGTTCAGGGCTTGTGCCAGTAGGATTCACTTAAAATGACTTGAGAACACAGACCTTGTTAACAGCAAGGGTTGAAAGGCTGCACCTCCTCATATTTCATTCTTCACCAATGAATTCAGGCACCTGCAAAGAAAACTTATATTTTTAGCTTTGGATTTTAACTACCTGCAGGAGGAGAACAACCACCAACTCTGAACTCTTATATGTTCCTAAAAAGCGTGAAATAGTGCAGAGATTTTCTAGGCACTGCCGCCTCATGATATAATGGTCACTCAGATGCTAGAAGCTTGCTTTTCTTAGAGGAAGTAACAAAAAATATGTTCATTTAAAAACATTGTCATATTCAAATTTCATACTTATCCTAGATATCCTAGGAACAGATTTTAGAGCAACTTACATAACACATAGAGTATTGATCAGTAATAACTTTGCAACCAGGTAAATCAGTAATTTTCATGCCAATTCTATTCACTGAATCAGCTGCTACTACTATCAGTTACACAGAACAAGCTGTGATACAGTCTGTGCCCTGCAAAGGATTAGCATTTGCGAGTAATTTGTTTCTCTGTTATTTTTTTTATGTTCTAAAGGCATTTCAGTGCAGAGATTCACAGAGTACAGTCCTTTCCTGTTCAACATTTCCACTGAAACATTGGTCTAAGGTCATGGTGAGCTGTTTGCAGAAATACATTAAAAGGTTTTCAATTTAAAATTTGTAAAAACTGTGCTGGAAACCAGAAAAACACTGAGGTCTGGCAGCAGCCCAACAGTTTAAAAACACTTTGAAACAGCTGTTCCAGGGACACAAAGAAAGTCTATGGTGTCAGGTCTTAACAAAGCTTTTAGAAGAGTATTGCATTTCACATATTAGGAAAAGACAGCGTGGCCATTACCAAAGACACGTGGAAAAAGACAAGGATCTGTATGAAAATATTTTAGCTAGTTCTTTTGTAGTTATTTCCATTGTAGCTATTTGTTCATTGTCTGATGCTAGAAATCAAGCTGTCAGTTTTCTTTTAACAGCACCTTTTTCAATGCTCCTAGGCCTCTTGCAGCCCACCTGGTAGGCTATGTCTGAGAAGAGTTTGGCAGGACTTCAGATATTACTAAATCCAAGTACACTGCAAGAAAGAAAGCTGGGAGTGCAGGCTCTGTGATTATCTTTGTAGGTTGCTGGGGACCCCGGAAAATTTGGAACACTAAATCAATGAGGAATCCCAATTCTGAAGGGAGAAGGCTTATCTTTAATCCATTCTCTATGTGAGAAAGATTCACATATCTGAATTTTCACCCAATCAACTCAGAATATCAATTTAAAATAGAACAGAAGTAGGAAAATGAAAATATTTCCTCATTCTTTGAGAGGACCCCTGCACAGACTGATCTTAAGTGTAATTTCCAATGTAAAATATTCTGTGATTCCATGCTAAAATCCTTTTCTCTACCTGTAAAGAACACATTTTGTTAAAAACAGTTTTACTGCAGTGTGCTTTTGCTGGGAAATGCTTGTCCCCGTTTGCCATTTTCCACTACCTGGCACATTGCATGGCAGCATACAACTGGAAAATGCCTCTGTGTGTTAAGTGGAGTTTGCTGACTCTGGCTGTGCTACCACAACTTGCTCTTTTGCTGGGGCCACGTACAGGTAGTGGGATTAGGCTAAAAGCTCCCCATGTGATGCCTATTTCTTTCCCAGGCACATTGCAACACTTGGCTGGCAAGAACACAACAGAAAACCTGGGTTTACATAAAATAAGGTAAACAGAAAAAGAAAAGCTATGTGAGAACAATGTAGCTCTGTTAAAATTCTATGAATAACTGTAGGCTTTGGATTGTGTTAACTGCTGGACATTGGAGAGAAGTTTAAGGGCATGGATTGTTTTCCCTTTCTTACTGTAGGAGAAGGTTTCCCATTATTTTCTTGACTCTTAAACACCAAGAGTAGGAAGATACACACTTTTCTGACTGCAATGAACTTGTATCTCTGAAGTGAAACCTGATTTATGTATTGAAAGAAGCAAATGAACATGTAAGCAATCCTTTCTTCTTTCCTCCAAGATCAGTAGGAAATAAACCCAGTTTCAGTTTCAGGAAAAAATATCTGTCTTAAATAAACAAGTATAAGCACTGAAATCAAGAACTTTGTGTGAGAGGAGATAAAGCAAACCAGAAATTTTTGCTTCTATTTAAGCACCTACAGAAGTGATATCAATTTGCTGAATATTCCCAGAAGTGCTTGTTTAATGAAAAACTGAGACTTAGACAGCTGTTCAGCTTTACAGGCTTTTTTTCGTAATTTCTACACACACGTTATTGCAAATTTTCAACCCAAGCTTTAGTTAAAGAAAAACTTCAACAGCTCAAAATCAAAATGAAAAGTGGAATTTATTAGATTGGTCTTCAGAGGAATGAGGAATGATTAAAGGAAAAACAAATGATAAACAGCTAGCTGATTAGACAAGACTGAAGAAGGAAAAAGATAAGACCATTTCCCCCCAAGTTTGCCAGTGCAATCCTAAAAAGCAGGGACTGGCCTTCCTGCACATATCCACGGAACCGCAGCTTGCCAAAACCTAAGCCAAAGTTGACCTCAACAATAGGTTTGTCTTTCTGAAGAAATGAGGGAAAAACCTTTCTTCTTAGTTTTAAAGGCCGTAAGAAGCCCACTGGGTCTATGTAGTTCAGGTTCTAAGCAAAAGCCATAGTGAGCTCTCATAACCAACTGTAGGATCACAGTGCACTGCATCTCAAAAGTACCAGGATAGCCATGACCAAAAATAAGAGTATCTGAAGTTCTAACCAGATTTGGGAATGATGCATCCAACCAAACCATAGCTTTACCCAAAATTCTGTCTCTGGGAAACACTCTGCTCTCTCCTGACTTGGATAATATTTATGACACATTTGAGCATCCCCTCAACACCTCGGAGGGGTGGAGACAGAGAAAGTGGGCATAGTGGTCAGGGGCCAGCCTGAAATCTGTAACTTCCAGTTGTCCCTTCCCTCACATACATTAAACCCAACACATGTGTGACAGCTCAAGCCAGCTCCCTGCTGTAAGTTTATTGATAAATACAGGGCAAAAATCCTTCTTGAAATTAACACACTACCCCCAGAAAACTAGGAGGAGAAAGAAAAACAACATCTTATCACAGGTAGTCTTGACAACTACAACTGCTTAGCCTTTTGAGAATCTGGTTGATGGCTTTAGCAAGTGAGAAGGTGAGGAATGCTGCAGAGTCTCTCAGGCTGCTTTTCACATCTGGTGAACATTAGGGAGGAAGAAACATGGGGGATGTATTCTTGAAGAAAAGGGAAATAAATAAACCTGTGTACAACGAGAAATAAATCATGAATCACATGGAAATACTGTGCTCTCCTGGAGAAAAAAACGGATGTTTTTGATTTTGCCCAGGCAAGTTTTAAAGAAATAAGATAACTTTAGATTAAATTTTTTCTAGGTTTCCAGCAGTTTCCATTACTATTTCCTTTGAATTTCTCAACTTTTATTTCAGAACAGCAGTTGCTGACAGCTCTGGGAATAAATACCTGCTTTCCAGTAAGTCTTTATAAGGAAAGCTTTTTCTAGGAAATGAATAAGGAGTTTTGCAAGACAAGAAGGAAAGAACACATAAAAGGAGGAGAAAAGCAAATCATGTTTGTTTAAGATGCATACATATTTCTTCTGAAGTATTCAATTACTAAAAGACTGAGAGACTTGCTGTGGCATTAGATCTTCCAATTATTCTTTACTCTACAATCCTGTATTTTAGAAAAGTGCAGTTTGAGGGAATTCCATCAACCTATATATATTTTCCTTTCTTCTCAAAGAAAGAGGTATAGTGTTGCAGTCCGGTTCTGGCCTGCACCCTCTCTGAAGGCAGCTTTGACCCGTAGAAAGAATCAGGAACAGTATTTTTGGTAGATATTCATGGATGTTTTATTTCTCTGACCGCATGGCAGCCAGGAGAGACACACACTGGCCACATGGTAGCCAGGTCAGGCACAAACTCTTTTTCAACTGTACCCCGAAGACCCAGGAATCATGGGACAACCACAGTTTTTGGGGCGGGGAAAACACCTATAACCAATAATGAACAGGATAACACCAGGGAGCTCGGAAACCCCGTGCAACCATGCTTCAGCTTCCCTGGCCACCCCCTGGTGGGGGAGGCCTCCACAGTGTCGTTGATGTCTCCAGTGATATTTCAAAACCAGTTAGCTCTTGGCTTTTGAAAAAATAATTTTGAGAGTGTCAGAGATTCTAACCCCACAAAGTGAAATTACATGAAATTCATTGAATCTTTGTGCTCAGTCAAGAACGCACACATGCAAACAGATAGACATGCACATGCTCTACCTTGCAGAAATACATGGGACCAAAAAAAAAAAAAAAGGCAAAAAATGAAAGGTGAGTTGTATTCAATTCATATTGTTGTTCATATTCAACACTAACTGTGGAGCAAGAAAGCCTATTACATTTATTCCACCAAAATTGAGTCTAGTATAATATAACATAAGTTTTGGGAAAGTTCATCTCTGATTGGTATAGGACATCAGAATGCAAGATGTGAGACTGTACATGAGTGTGTCCAGAGTTTCCACATGAAAAAAATGTTAAGGAACAGATGACCTGAACAAGAACATGATAAATTGTGACAAGTACCTATCTACAAAGGCAATTAAAGTACCTGGCAAGTACAAGGAAAAAACCCTGAAAAGTGGATAAGATTGTTATCTGAATGGGACTATTGCTGATGACATTTCCAAAAAGGCAGACCTTCAGGCCACAAAAATATTAACATTTCATTTTGGTTTGTGTGCATACTGCTAAACTGAAGAACTTCTATGTTGAACTACTTCCATGGAGCTGCTCTGTGGTAGGTTTGGACAGTTTTCCTTCTAAAGCACTTTGGAAATTTAAGAACCATAGATCACTTCTATGCCTGCATCTGTGGAGGAGCATTTGACATTTTTCTTCGATAAGCAAGTTTGTTGGAGAAATAGAGCAGAGGAGTTTTGGATGCAAACACAGCATATGAGAACAAAGGGACAAACAGGATGTAAATTTTGTACTTTCACTTGAAGTATATAAGGTTACTCTGATGTCATTTTGAGCTGCCTTATCTTGGTTTATCTCAGTATACTACAAATAAAAAAATTATATTTACATGCCAGAAATTGTAGAAATATTTTATTTCTCTAATTTTGGCAAACAGCCCTTAAGTAAATGATCTCACAAAATTAGTTTTGAGCATTTTTGAAAATGAATTAATTGAATTGACTTTAGTTCAGCATTTCACATAACAGAACTGAAAGATACCAGTATGAGTACAAAGAAGCTCGAGATGGATAAAAGAGTGAAAAAGGAGCTACAAGTTTTAGTGAGGAAGTAGAAAGTATCTCTGTGGAGCTTAATACAAACCTTTCTGTTTGTTCACCCCATCAAGAATTACGTGATTTCATAGGCACGTGAGCAATAACATGGAAATATGCAGCATAATAATGATGAATTAAAAGAGATTTGACTGCGACATCATTCAAATCTAATTATTTGTTTTTGAGAGGAGTCAACAGCAACATTTTAATATGTATATACTGCACCTCACAAGCACAGTTCTGTACTTAGATCTAACATTATTCTTGACAGTGCTCTTGAGGAACACTTGCCTTTAAAAGGATGCTTCCTCTGCTCCACAACTGCTAGAAGAAGTAATCAGAAGGCTCTAAACCCAGAGGCTTTTACTATCCTTAGAGTTTTATTTTATATAAATGAAAGAGCATACATCATTTTGTCAAACAATGTACATTTTTATTAATCTGCATCTAAAGACAGACTGGCAGAGTGTCCAACTCCTACATGTATCCTGCTCTCTTCTGGTGGAACTGTTGTCAGGGTGTCAGCTGCTTAAAAAGAGCAATATAAAATTAACAGGGAAGTGGGAATGATAATTTAGACTAAGTATTAAGGGGACAGGTAGATAAGAAATTGCAGAAATGCCATAAAACATCACAGAAACACGACATAGAATTTCATTATTTCATTATTATATTGTATAATCTTTGATGTTATGCTTTACCATACTCTTTGAAGGGGAAAGAATTGCAAATCTTGTTACTACTTCCATAAAAGAATCTTCTTTCGGTGTCAGATAATGATAGCACTTGAGGTGATCATGCCTAAGATGAACCTTGTGGATCCTTTCTAACTCAGAATAGTCTGTGGCTCTTTGATTCTGTAAACTGAAATTGGTTTACAACCTCCTGTGCTTGGTTTTTGTGACCTTTGACTTCCAGCTTCTCTTTTGTTTAAGCAGGCCTCTGCAGTGGGAGGCACTTTATACCCTGAAAGGACAGGCTTGTCTTCAAAAGAGTGTGCAGCCATTTAGATTCTGCCCTGCTTACTTTTGTCCTGGAGAGAATCCATCCCACTGAAGGATTGCTGCTCCCTCAGCAGTCTGCTGCCTTATGTTTCAAGTGACTCATGCTTTAAGTGGTACATCCAGCAGTCCAAGTCAGAGCAAGTGGGTTATTCCAGTTTTTAAGTATTTTCTTAAAGAAAAGACCCATAATGCTATTGAGTGTAGAGTGGTAGAGCGTTATTAACAAGCCTCCTTCTTACAGTAGGTGCTTACCTGCAGTTGCTCACAGCACATAAACCCAAGACAGCTGTGGCAATTAACACTGAATCACTCAATCACTGCCGTTTAATCAGTAATGAGAATAAACCTCAATTGTAGTTGTTCTGTTGACTTAATGATGCAAAGAAATTGTAAAATTAGGATTTTATGTAAGTATTTTCTTAAGATACCTGTTATCACTAAAAAGAAGTCTTTCTCCGGCTTGTGACTCTTTAGGCAGCTTTAAGTTGCCTTTGTGTGTGTGTGCACGTGTGTGTAATAACCATGGACATTACTAATTTTAGTAAAACACCTTCCCACCACCCACAGTTTATCTCGGGAAAGGATTCTGTGCAATATTCTTACTCATGAACACCCCCGTCCGTGATTCTTCCAAGTACTCTAACACTGGAGTCCCTTTTGGTTTCTGCTAAAATAGGATACTATATCCTAGCAAGGAATGGTTTACAGACAAAAAGTAGCATGTTTTATTGGATAGACAAATATAGCTGAGGAAGAATAGCAACACAGATATTGCTCAAGGTGCCTGTCTCGATAAATCAGATACCATATGTTGCTTCTACTTAGAAATATGATTCTGAATGCACAATCATAACAGGTGTAAATTTATTCAGCTATATCAACCTCCCTCAATAGTGCTTGGACTGACTATGACTGTGTCATTGTTGCTTTGATGCTTATTATTATGGGAAATTTTGTTTAGAACTCTCATTTCCATACCACTGTACTTGCACACAATTTTTGTTTTATTTGTATGCACCCTCAAACCTTTGTCTGAGCATCTCACCAGCACTTACCTTACAGCATTCCAGAGATTCAGGAAAATAATTATAGTATTCTCCTAATCACAGAAGTAAAGATATTGAGATAGAGAATGTGTCCCAAGTCACCACATAAAACCAATGCAAAGCTGAAAACAAAACATGTATTCTTCTGGCTAGCCCTGCAGTCCCTAGAAACATGTTATTAAGGCTGCTTTGCAATCAAAGGTATGACTACAGCAGGAATAGAAACACCAGATAGATTCATTTTAATCTAGGAACACTAGCATGAACTTCAGCAAAGGCAGTGCAAGTCAGCTATAGACTGTGAGTGGTTATTTATGCCACTAGCTTGCACTGATGTCTCTAGTGCTGTACAGTCCATGCTCCCTGCAGAAAAACAAGCAAAGCTAGGCTTGTAAGGGTTGAAACTGTCCTTCTGACTGCAGTTATAAATAGCTGCAATCCTCTGCTACGTATTTGATGTGAACCTTACAAACCGAGCTTGAATCCACCTCCCCCACAAGACCAATACTTTTTCCATCCACTAGTCACAAGAAGAGGAATGAATCCATTCAAACACTTCAAATACTGTTGGTTTTTCAGGCACTGCTGTTTCTGTCACCTCCTAATCAGCATTATAGCAACCAACTATTTCATTACGGATTAGCTGTGAATGGATGTTATTAAGTACCAGAGGGATTCTGTGGCAAATCCACTTGGGGAACATGTAATGCAGGATGGGAATGCACCAACTGTTTGCAGTTTCTCCTGGCAAAATTGCATGTAAAAGTAGTTGTAAAGAACACAGCTGCTTGGAATGACCATCAGAAAATTTCTGTATGGAGAAAGCCCTGCATAGGACAGGAAGTCACACTCAGTAGTTGCAAGCAGAAAGGAGTCAAACTGACCAGAACAGAATGCATTGGGCTTGCTCTCCTCTCTGACAGTGTTCCTTCACATTTTCCCCACACATCTTCTCATCAAGGTTTCTCTGGAGCTGCAGCTGAGTTGTGGAGCCAGGAACACATTCTAGACAAGAGGCTGGAGGCTTCCCTCTGTCAGCATTGAAAGCAACACTGACAACATAATTTAGGTTTCAGCACACATTCCTCTGTTGCTTGCACTTCACTTTTCATCAGGAAGCATAAACCAAGAGAAAGGATGTGTGTTAGATGTATTTCCCTTTCATATTGTCCTCATCTACAATATCAAACCCTTTAATGGATAGCTACTCAGAGCTGGATGGCTTTGTCTTTGATCTAAGTGCTGGCATGCCAAAGGATTTGTTAGATGTTCAGGTGATTTAGAGCCTTTCTGCAGACTGCACGCGCAGCTCCTAACTGGAATAGAAACATTTGACCTCTGTGGCTTCCCGGTGTCCCTGGTACGTAGAGATGAGGAAGGAGAAAAAAAAGAAAGAAAGGAAGAAATACTGTGTTAGTGTCAGAATGAGGCTGAGATCAACAGTAAAATAATTTTTCATTCTACCCTTCTGGTTATCTTGCACATTTTTATCTGTTCTGATAGAATAAAGGGTGGGAGTCACTAATAGCATGTAGAATCTGAAAGAAATCCTTAGGTCAAATCAGACTTGCTAATGTTAGCAAAACTGTGGCTAAGTGACTTCAGAACAGAGGAAAATATTCTAAAATGCATTTTCTTCCTGATTTCAGAGCTTTGAACCAATGGTATCGGCCACTGTACCTACCAATTCCTTCACATAGCAACAACTTAGGCAGGCCCAGAAAACACAGTATGAGCATTCAGAACTACAGCTAGTAACTCATAAGAAAAGAGGTTTCTATAGCAGGAGTAAGCCAGAGGCAGCCACCAAAAAGTTACTGCCAATTTACTTACAGATAAGAATTTCATCCAAGAGACATAGAGCACAAATCATAAATCACAGAACAATAGAAACATAGAATGGTTTGTGTTGGAAGACAAAAATCACCTCGTTCCAGCCTCCCTGCCACATGCAGGGAAACCTTCCACTAGACCAGGTAGTTCACAGCCTCATCCAACCTGGTCTTGAACACTTCCTCTCTGAGAAATGGCAGCAGAAAGAACAGGGTAGAAACTTATTGTTTCTTACCAGAATACTTTGCTCTAGTCTTCCTTTGGTATTATTCCTTCTCTAGTGTAGAATTACAGATGCATTAGCAGTAAATGTGCAATTGATTCAAGCCTCCCATTGTCTAGGAAGAATTTTAAATATAATTTGGGAGTACATTGATGACTTTATGATATTATGGTACTCATTCAAAATATCACTAAACTCATAGTTGCAGAGACTTGTGAAGAAAAAGCAGTAATCTGCAAAAAGGTAATGATTGTGACTGTTCCTTTAGTAATTGTTAATTTAGGAGCAAATTGCTGTGAACTAAGGCATCAAATAAATTGATGCTCTCTAATTTGAACTTGACTGAGAGCACTGAGTAGTTCAGACTATCATTATGTCCTTTTTGATTGGGAAGGTTTTTGCTCACACATGGCAAGGTTGTATTCCTTAAGGAGAGTGACATCATTCAAATATTTGGCGTGATGCAGAAGTAACTTCCTTTCTTTCTCAGATACATTTTAATTCTCTTAGAATGAATCTCCATCTGTGGTTCTTGATACTGAGCAAAGGCATCCAATAACCCTTCTGGTAGAAAGGGTGTTACAATGGGAAGCAAGACTTCAGCTTTATCAAAATGTCAGGATCATTGGAAGGAACTTTCATGGTGTATTGGTTCCCAAGCCTGTGTAAACAGCACTGCTGAGCCCCACACTGGATGACCCCAGGTCCGAACACGGTAATTCTTCATTTCATCACAGAGAATTTTTAACAGTGTGGTTTAGTTCACCAGCCAGTGGAGAGTTTTTAAGACCACGTTGAGTGGTTGCTGGCAAGCCCAGACACTGCCAGCAGGTCTGCTGGGGTGCAGACAGAGTGCTTACAAGGCTGGCAAGCATACCCAGATGCCTGAGACCTTTAAATGAGATCTTCATTTAGATGTCTCCTTTTGGCTAAGAAGGGGACATGCTATGTCTGCTAATTCTTCAGCAGAGTTTTTCTCATAAGGGGTAACAGGAAGGAAAAAGAATTTCTCTCCAGAAGCAATGCTCTAGCCATCTCATCCCTACATCCCCAAAAGAGGGGAAGGACAAGAACAGGAAGAGATTGCATAAGCTTCAGTGTCACATGCAGCCAAGACAGGCTTGTGACAATCCCTGATGTGGGGCGTCATGGTCAGCACTGCCTGCTTCTCCATTACCTCCTCACACTTTCCTGTCTACCTCAGCCCAGCCTCTTACTCTCTTACGGCCTTACTGAGACAAAGGAGGTGGTCTTTTCCCTCTCATTTCCAAGATTTGCCACTGAAGTTATCTGCCCACAAAACCAGGAAGTCAGCTGAGCTGCCTGCCCCTACTAGTGTTTGTCTTCCCCACCTCTTCTTCACATTTCTCCTTGAAGTGCAAGCCTCTTGGGTCACTTGGAGCCTGCTCACATTGTTTGAAAGATGTTTCTCACTACGCAGCAGTAAGAACAGCCAAAGGAGTTAGACTGAGGGGAAGATGGACTTACTATCCTCTTTATCTCTGTTTATTTTTCCTTTGTTTCTATTTATTTATTATTAATTTCCACTGGAATTTTATAGCTGCCAGCTGGCTCCCAGACTGAGAACGAGCAAGCATCCTGGGGAGTTTCCAGTGACACTTCTCTGAGCATGTATCCCACACTGTACTTCAGGAAATTTTTGAACAAGGTTTGTTTCAGTGCATAGACCACAGATAGACTGGGGGAGGCACATGGCAAACAAATCTCTCTCTCCCAAAACCCTTAGCAACAGATCTGAGTTTGCTCCAAACAGTAGCTTAATTTTGTGTTAATACTTTTAAGGTCCCTCCCTTCGTATGGAACTGTGAATATGGTGGTAGCACTCCTCACTGGAGGTCACCTCACTGGCAAATGAGTATCATCTTGCTATTTCTGTGCAAATGGTATAATTGTATTATTATAATCTATTATTAGTAAAAGGCCTCAGGAAAAAAGGATGACACTTCCTTAAGCTTCACTCCAAGCAGCAGCAAAGCAGCCCTTTTAAGTCTACACTAGAAAAGATAGGAATTTCCCATATCTAAGCTATGCAAGAATTTTACAAGTGGAGAGTTGCATAATTCAGCGCCCATCAATAAGCCAGGTTTGAAGTATGGTTCTGACTAAGTAACATTAGACAGTAATTTTTGTCCAAAAAATTGAGACTGGAAGCGCAGTCAGTTTCCCACTGGAGCTGATCACAGAAAACACACAAGTTATTAGGATAATTTGGTCAGCAATGCATCATTTAAATTGTCACACATATTCTATGTTCAACAATAAGAGACTGTAAGCGTTCTTGGTAGGAGCTATGCTGTATAAAAGAGCTACGTAAAGAGCTGTATAAGATGCTGCCATCTTCATTGGTAGAAGTATATATAGACAATCTAAGCTCAATTTATGACTTTAAACAATTGGCAAAGGTTGTGAAAACCCAGGTGCCTCAACTATTCCAGGTTATATTTAGGCATTAAGAAAAAAAAGTGAACTGACTTTTAAATGTGCTGTGCAAAGAACTTCCAACTGCAGTCAATTAGTGGCACATATAATTTAAAAGCACATCCTGACCACACATGAATATAAAAACTGCAGCTGGCCAGATTGCAAGCTAGCACGTAAGCTTTATACCAGTTGAGAGCCCACCCTGATATTTCAAGAGATTTTGCAGCAAAAATTGTCTTCACGTGGATCTCAAGCCCATCATCCAAAGAAGCTGCTTGTCCATTTTTCAGTCCTGGCTTTGTTTTTAGGCAGTGTACATGTTTCAGATATTCAACACCACTGAATATAAACTGATAGAAGTCTTTTCATGCACATAGTATGGATGTTGTCATTCAATGAGTTGAAGAGAATATCATTAAGAAGAAAGAGAAAGGACTTTTGCCTGATCTCAAAGCACTATGGCATGCACATAACCTTCACTGGACATTTCAGAAATACAGGCAAATAGGACCCTTTCAAGAAATTACTACACCTGTCATCAGAGAAACAGGAACACAACAGATGTCTTCCTAAAACAAATATGTGTGTGTGTGCCTGCCATTTTGCTGTTTATCTGCAGAACAGAAACATGGATAAACTTCAGAGATGATACCTCAGTAGCCACCTTTAGAAAAGAGTTTCTAAAAACAAAGCAAAATATAGAATTCTGAAAATATATTCCAATATGGATGGTCTAGGTGGACAATTCTGCTTTTTCCCCTTCAGTAGAAACTTTTGAGACAGAAAAACCTCTACTACCCAAACCAAGTTTTGAAAGTCATAGCTTCTCCTATATTTCAAAGTCCTTTTCAGCTAAATGGACAGCATATAAGAGAAAGGAACTATCACTAACACTGCTTCTCCATCCTCATGTAGACATTCACCTGTACCACATCAACCAAAGGTGTAGAGAATGTCTGTCTACCCTGCAGAAACTCTTAGAAGAAATCTCCTAGCAGGTTTTCTCTCACAACATTAATAAAAAATCAGAAGGAACGGGCACTATCTATCGCACAATACCATCTTTTCTTTAAATTCCAAACATAAACCATGTGTGGCTTGTGTTTCTTCCTCTTCCTTTGCATTCTTTACAGATGTTGCATTTCTAGAAATACTCCTCTCAAAATAGTCACTCTGTTTTGATTTTATTTTTTTTTTCAGAAATGTGTTTTTAATTTTTGTGTCCTATTTTCTGGAGTTTAAAAGGAAGCACTAAAGATGACCTAACATTATGACTGTGTGTTCTGTAAACTTACAAAGAGAAATTTAGAAGTGTTGGCAAATAACAGTGAAGGCTAAATCACAAATAAAAGTAATTTTAAAACCATTATAAAAATATAGTTACTAGCTTAACAGAAAATCAATCAGGTTTAAAATCAAATTCTCTTCAAAGACTGTAGATTTTTTGAGTTTTATTATAGTACTATCCTTTTACTGATATCCACCATATGAACAGCAGAAGTATATTTCCAAACATTTTCAGTCATGATCTGACTCCTAAAGTAGCGTGAAAGTTGAAGGAAATGGAAGAGATGTGGAAATGGTCATGTCAGTTTATCAAATCTAGACTATGGTGAAAGACAGGGACTGTTTTAGGGAGGAGAGGTCCCATCCAAGAATATCAGGAGTGGAAAAAACATGGGATTCAGAACGGATTAGAAGATGACAATTTCAATCTGTGTAGAGGTCACAATGTTTCAAAAGCTGTTATTCTTAACTGACACAAAATCAAGGCTTTCAAAAGCCTTTGTGAAATGCAGTGGTAAAGAAAGTTGCATTTTCAGATAGAAAATACCAAGTGTTTAATTTAGATCCTTTGCCTCTTTTTCTCTCATTACAAAGTACTGATAAGACAGGCACTTCAAAATTATTTCTGTTCAACATTTAATCATAAATGAAGGGTATAGATATTGGTGCTTTTAAAAAAATCAGCTTTTTCAAAGAAGACTAATATCCTGTTAGAATACAGTCTGCAATCCATTTATGGAATGGAAGCAAGAAACTAAGTAAATGGCTGCTCAAGGTCACAGAGAATGTTTTTTGAATCCAAAACTCCGAACAATACCATACCTTAGTTACAAGAACAAACATCCTCCCACTGTACCCAAAACTAATGAAGGCGCTGGAAGCACAAAGCACACATAATTTTTCTCAAAAGCTGCCAACTAATATAAGAATTATCACTTGCTGTTCAAGTGTTTCAGATCTCTCTTAAGATATGTATTATTTATTCTCCACAAGAGAATTTATTGCTAACAAGGTCAGCACCAAAACCACACACCATCAAAATGCCTTTGTGAGTGTGAGGAGAAATTCCACCATATATATTTCTTGAGGGTACAGAGACACAAAGGTAGAACTCGACCTCAGCAGTGATAATAGATAAGAAACATGAAATGTTTTTTATTAAGAAACACAAATGTTTTCTTACCAGAATGTCTAATGCCTTGCTGAGACAGTCTGATTTTAAAGTATGCTGACTTTTTAAGATGAGAAGCTCAAAGTGTCCCAGATACAGATATCTTTAACTCATCACCTGTCTATCTCTTAAGGCAAAGTTTAGTAAGATTTTTCCTGAGAAGAATAAGAAGGAGCTTTTCAGCCAGCTAAGCTGAAGTAACAAGCAATTTTCTTCTGTCTCACATGAACATGGTGGACTTCACCCAGCACAAGGGCCACGGTGCAGAAGGCAAACCCCCAGCTAAGGGCTGCACCTTGCTTCTGCATGGGCTGCACTATGATATCCCTCCCTGGGATGAGCACAAGGGGCTTGCCAAACAGCCACCCTTACAGGCAAGCCTGCACTGTAGGAGGTGTAAGGTTGAAGCAGCCATCTGTGGGCAGAACATGGAAAGCCCAGGACTCTAGGCCATACCCATAGCACCACACCAGCTGTTTCCAGGTGATTGACCAGAGTCTGGACCAGTGACTCAAGGGAACTCACACTCAGACCAAGGATTTGTTAACTGACTTCCCAAACTGAACAATATTCCCAGACTCCCAGTGTTAGTCCTCTCCCCTCTGCTCCCTGGCCATGGTGTCTTTCTCCCTTACCCATTTCAAAACATGCAGATGTAGTTACCGCTGGTTTTCAAAGGCAAAGAAGAAACATTGCTAACCAAACTTCATTCCCAGAAGTTTGTTTGCTAAGCGGCAAAGACTCCATCCTTATCCCTAAGAGACCATCTTCATTTCAAAGGGCAAACAAGAGGTACCCTGCTCGTGCACAGGAGGCAGGTGAAGTCCTGTCAGCATGGATTAGAGCAACAGTACTGACACACTGACAGTACATCAGTCCCTAGGACTGCCACTGAAACCTCTGTTTTACATCTTATCCATGTATTTGGTCAACTTGACGTAAGAATGACTTTGTCAGTTTTAGGTGTATTATACTACAATAATTTTAATTGCCTGCCAGATGCAAGATATCTAACTATATCTACCCTTTGCACATCTTTCAACTCCCTGTATATAATGCATATATAATAAAATTAAATAACTCTGAGAGTTTGTGAAAAGACATACAATTCAGTGTAGCAGTCTCATCCACTAGGTTTTTTCCCCAGCCAGCTCACCATGACAGTAGTCCACAACTATTCTTCTTAACTTACGGAAGTCTTCTTTCATCCCAAACTTTGCAATTCACACTCAATCAATCTCCCTCTGAAATCATGGTCTGAAGGGTTATAGAGTTTGGACCAAATTTACACAATCATTAATGGTTTATATCTGAATTAATAGGGAGTAGGGGGAGGGTATTTTAAGTTGTCCCTGAGGTTATATCTCCTCCAAAGTGTCTACCTGTTTGAAACACATGTGGCTTTTATGTTTCTGTGTACTAAAGGGTCTGTTCGGCAGCTGGGACTGTGAAACTGGGTGAATGTAATCAGCTCCAAAAAAGAAGATGCTGAAGTGGTTGTGGAAACTTATTTTAGATTAAAAGAAAAGGAATGGCCTTTAAAAGGCCATTCAGAGAGGTGTGGGGGAGGAAAGCAGACGACTGTGTTTTGTATGCAGGAAAGCCTGATTCTATTTTCTTTAATTTCCATGAACAACACATCATTTAAGCTTTTTTATCTCTTGTCAGCTCTGTGGAAAAACAGACCTTGGAAAGAAACCCAGGCCAGCAGGCAGAACATAATTTTGATTGCACAAATCTGATTAAAAGCAGAAAAATTAAAAGATTCTAAAACCAGAGAGAGCCACAAAGATTAAAACAAAAGAGAAAAACATTTTGCCAAGCCTTGACAGTGAATATAGTTGAGATTCTTAGTTCAGAATCAGCAGACAGTCAAGGTTTTAAAAGTGGAAGAAACTACAGAATTTAATATTTGTTGGAGATAAGGACAAGATATACAGAAAGACAAAAAACCATGTTAAAACTAGGCTGACATGCATTTCTCTCATGAGAAAGTGGCACAAAACAACAGAAGTGTTGTGAGATTGCATTAGGTTTTGGGTTGAAATAATGGAACAACTGCCATTTTATACTGATTTTTAGTGGTTTGACAGTCTGAAAATCTGAGCAAGCAGGGCCCAGACAGGGATATAGGAGCTGGGATTCTCTGTCTCAGCTCAAGGCTTCAAGGGCAGCAGAGGATCTGGCTGCCAGACAGCTGCTGCCCTGGCAGATCAAGGGCAGTTGGAGACTTCATTTTAAGCCGTTCTTGCCTTCCTTGCTCCAGTGGCACTTGCTGGTTATCACCAGCAAGCTTGTGCATTTCAAGCTTTCCTAGATTAGAAAGAAATGGCTGAGTTGAAGCACTAGAGAGGACAGTTTGGGGCCATCTTTCTGCAATGATTTGCTCTCATGGCAATTACAGAGGGCCACCGTCAGCTCTCAGAGTGCTTTGCAGAACAAAACATTGCTTTAGCAAAAATCATGTTGCTAGGAGCACTATTGCTAATTTCAGCCATTTAGCTAAAGCCACCGTAATGCACAGGTTCTCACCATTCTACCAGTATCCCAGAGCAACACTGAGCAAAAATGTGCTTCCACCCGTAAAGACAGAGCGACTTGAATTGTCCTCTGAAATTCGTAATGGAAATCACTCTGATTTTGAGAGCCAAAATTTGTCAAAACTGCAAAGGAAGCACTGCACTGCAGTTTCCAGAGAAGGGTGCCAGTGTATGTGTGTGTGTACACCTGGGACTCACACGTGTACAGTGGAGGATGGCTGGCCTGGTGCCACCATGTGCTGTTTACCTGTGCAGGGGCTCACGCTAGACAATAGGCAGGAGAAAAGGAAACAACGCCTTTCTAAAGAACTAAATGCACAGGTGAAGCTGAGCAGATGCACACAGCAGATATCACTAACTCTGATAATCAAGTTCATAATGCTGAGTTATCAGCTCTGCTACTGAATTTACTCTCCCTTAGCCTTTACCCAGAAAAAAAGACCAGGTATTTCTCAACCGATGCTCATTAAAACAATTGTTTCCAAGTTCAAGGAAGCCCATGTGACTGCTGTTGTTGCAAAAGCACTGCTTTCAGCTTAGCTCCCCAGGGGTATGACACTAAAATTACTCTGAATCTCTAAACACACAGCACACATTGACATAAATGCAAGCCTGGAGCTTGTTGATTTGCTTCTGAGCAGTGACCAGCTGTGCTGATGCAAAACACCAGTACTGAAGTTTGAAGAGGTTGGGGTAAGGCAAGGGACAGCCTTACAGCTCTGACACACACATGCCTGCTAACAAGTAATGGATTCGGCTTCTTTCATGTCAACGAAGGTTTGATAGAGCCTGGCTTAGCTGGTCAGACAAAGAGTCACCATATGTATACAAGAGAAAAATGTGCATTTGGTAGGGACTGGGGTCAGCTCACTTGTAAAATTCTGAGTAAGCTTTCCTGAAAGAAAATCCGAAACATTTCCCCCTCAAATAAATATTACAGTGTGTCTGTGGTTAGTAATACAATATTAGTATTGAATTACACTTCGTGTATCAGATGAAATGAATCCTGACATAAGGCTTTTGCAGAGAAGTTTCCTTTTTCATAGTTACTGAAATGCATTTTACAAGTGTTAGACTTTCCCTCCTCCCAAAACTTTTCTCACAAGTAGTGGAGTGGGTTGCGGTTTTTTCACACGAATTGCATGTAATAAAAGTGAGGCAAATGTGATGTCACAGGACGCTGTAAATACACAGTTAATATAAGCACCTGCTCCCTCAAAATGCTTCCTTCTTGGTAGAAAGGCTCTGCTATTTTTGTTGATTGTTGTGCCAGTGGAGATAATCTGGAATGTCTCCAAGAAGGGTTCTAGAAAAAACAGTCAAATGTACAGGAGCCCACACTAGGATAATTTTCCCACGTTTGACACTTTTGACATCTTAAGCATCTCTTACTCAACAGAGCCCCAGTAACCCAAACCTGTAGTGGATGGTGATAGACATATTGTGACTAGAGAAACAGGTCTAGGTCTTGATGCCGACTCAGACATTGCATCTCCAGCCTGAGGGGCTGATTTTAAGGTTGGAGGGGTCATCACTGCCTCCAGTAAAAGCCATTGCAAATCTCATGCATCACAGGTGTACTGTGTATCAAGGTGCCCAGGTTTAGACAGGATCCAGTGGGCTTTTAGGATGGATAGGCAGCCTTGTCTGATGCTGTTACAGCTGAGCAAAGGACAGTTTGCCATGGATCACATACAGTTAGAATGGCATTTTGTTCATGTAACAAATGTTTTAAGGTCTGATTTTGCCAGTCACACAAAAAGTGACAGATGCTCACCCAGCAGCCTGAAATGAACTTTAAAAGTTCTTATTTTTTGCCAATATGTGAAAAAGAGCTGAATATACCAGTGTGGAAGAGGAAGAAACTGAGGTGAAATTTTGTAAAGCTGATTTTTAACCAGTTAAATAATGATTGCAAAATTTAATGACATTAATAAAACTGTTTGGACACAAGGGTGCCCTAAAGTATTCATACCACTTGTTTTGATATCCCGAAAATGGTGACGTGGAATTGATCTATATTTATCATTTTAATTTTATTTCAAATTTGATACTATTTACATTTAAACACTGTAGCAGGTAGATAGGTAAGATGCTGCTTGTACTCTTTCTTTTCAGTGAAATAACATAAAGCAAAGCTGTGCTTTTCTGCATCAAAATGCATCAAAATTATAACCACGTCTCTTCAAATTATTTTCATTAAGATTACTTTCCATTCCACACCTGAATGTAAAAGATTTACGTGATAATATGAAACAGCATTTTCATACTTAGGATTTGTTTGATAAATGGTTTACTATTTAATTTCAGTTTAAACAGTTCATTAAGTTGAAAGAGTCACACACAATTTTCCCTTTCATTTAAAGGATGAAATTGTCACACTTTCATTTAGTAGGTGGGAATAGACTTTGACTGATCTAGGCCAATACCTAGGTCTGCTTTTATTTGCAGAACATATTGGCTTTATTCAGGAAAGATCAGCCATAAAATTATAGACACTCATGATTAGAATCAGGATACTGATGTCATTTATTCATGTTACACCCACAGAATGAGCTCCAGTATTTTGGAGTTGTTCTATCCCATATTCTCTTCCCATTCACAAATAGCTTTTTGAGGCAGCTACAAGAAAAATACCTTTTTTTTTTTCCTAAGATGTCCTTCTTCTAATTAAACTGGGCCTTAAGGGAGGAGAAAAAAGAAAAGGGAGAAAAATAATCTTTCTCGATGTTCCTGCCTGCAAGGTATAACATGCTTTCAGAATTTAGGTTCTGGGAAAACCATGCTGGATTGACTCCAGTTACTTGACTTACAGAGGGAATATCCATCCCCAAAATAGCTTTCATGGTTGTTACTTGCCAATTGACACAAATTAAGAACAGATCATCTTTCATTCAATTTCTTCTTTTTTCAGGTCTCTAATTGCATATTTCTGTTACAGCTTCCACATCTTATTCTCTACCTCCCTCACTTCCTTGCATACTGCTATAAAAAGAAGCATTCTTCTTTCTTCAGAGATGAGAAGTTTTATTCAGAACATGAATATGACTAATGGAAAGCAATGTTTTCTAATATAACTGAGTGAAAAAAAGTTTGGAAAGGATTTTCAGCGTGTGTCCTTACTTTTTTTTTAATGTACCATTGTGTGATTCACAGGCGATGTCTATTAATTCTGTAGAAAAGTAAACAATTTGCTTTCTGTAGCATTCTGTTTACTAAGAATAAAAACAAAGAGTTTACTTAGATCAAAATATTCACTTTTCACAACTAAGAGCAAGCGTGAAAAAGGAAATTATTTGGTAGATCTACAAAAAACAGGGGTACTAAGGCAGACTGAGGTGAAATTAGTCTACCTCTAAGTTAGAGGATTTGGTTTTAAAATCAGGTACCACGACTGGAAATAAAACTACTTTTGTTTCATCTTTCCTGGTATATAAATTTTTTTTAAATACACCTCATCACTTTGATGGTTACTTGATCTCATATGCCAGGAAGCCTTTCTCTTCATTGCTCTTGTCCTGGCAATTGAAGAGGTATGTGGGCTGTAAGAGGGCACAGATTTACAGAGAAAGGAACACACCATGGGAAGTTGAGGCCAGTCGATATAACTGAGAGAATGAAAGGACCATTGTAATCATTCATATGTTACTTAATATTTTTTAGCAGCAGGTGCACCTCTCTGTATGCAAGCTCATTTTATTGGATGTTAACCAGGTTTTCAACATGGAGCTAGGACAAAGAGCAGCACACATGGTAGGACTTTCACTATGGGATCTCTGAAAGTCTCATAGGCACTGTTGAACAGCAGCTTGTAAAGGAACAGCCCAACTCATTTTTCTCTATCACCTGACAGTTTAAAAAACCCCATATAAATAAGACTGGGAACCTTCAGTGCCAGTGAACAGCCCAAGTGTGCTCTAGGACACAGGAACGCTGCAGGCCCATTTCTGTTGATGGGCAACTTCGAAAGTTATTCTGAAAACACATGTATATAAGAAAATTAATTCATCAAGGTAATGATCAGTTATTTTCTGAAGTGTTGCTAAAAATATAGGACAAGAGGGGTAAAGTTGTGGATTTGCACTAAATAACAGCAGAAAGAAACTCAAACTGAATTTCAGTAGATTTAGCAAACCACTTAGGAATGGCTTAAAATGTTTTGGGACTGTTTAGGAATGAATACTACAGACCTTCACAGGCCATTACATTAACATAAGCCATAAAGTCAAGAAGCCTACGACAGTTTCATAACAATGACCAGACATCACTTGTATTAAGCCATGCTTTTATTATTGCCTATTAATAGGCAATTAGTTACAGCATAACGTGACAAGTATACTTTTACTCCAGATCAAGCTGCCAGCTTCTTTCATTTTATTTTTCTCATTACAACTGATGAAGAAGAGAGGAATTACAATGCAAAGGGCAAGCTAGGTACAATTGCCACATCTGCTCCATGCTGGGCTGAAATTCCTCAGTGGACTGTCTTGCATCATATAAGGTATTTGCATGCCCCCAGAGTGTCATTTATTCTTTATTCCTTTATGTAAATTGATGCAGTTGTTTGGTTTGTGAGCAGCATGGTGTTAGTTTTTACAGCTGATTGCAGAGTTAAAGAGTGTTATGTTTAGAAATACATCATCTCAACAGGAATATTCTGGAGCTATGTCCTCAGCTAAAATACTTACTTGAGGGAGAAGAGGCCTGGAGAAGTGAGCCCTTTATGAAAATGTGTAGGGCAGGGTCAATTTTGTTGTAGAAAAGATCCTAGTTGGGGCTATTTATGTTGGCATTCCGCTTTTGTTTAACACCTCCCTCATAAAATTGACCTATCTCTGCATATTAATAAAGCTTTTTGTTTCTCTGTACTCCTCATTAAGAGAGAAGGGTTGGATTATGCCCGTGAGTAGTATTACTGCTATTATTATTCAGTTCCCACCTCTCCTGTTAAGTATTCCCAGGCCACTAGGTCTGTGGTTAAGCAACACTACCATAAATTTTCCAGGGGAAAGACTACGACACAAACAGACTCTCGGAGAGAAAAAGAAGGTGTCCTAGCTAATGGCTAGGCTAATGGCTAGAGTGTCCTGCAGCTCCTTCCATATTCAGAGGGACATCACCAGCTGCTGAAAACCTGAGCGCCCGAGAAGAATCTGCAAAGCAAGTGCCATGGCACCTTTTGGCACAGGTAGTGCTGGGAAACAATCTAAGACTAATACAAATCAAGAGATTTGAATGTACTGAACAGAACTGGTAAAAAACCTTACAGTTATTTTCTCAGGTATTTGTGCAATCTGCTGGTGGAACTGAGTGCTAAAAATGCTCATAGAGCAGGCTTAACAGCTCAGCCTGTCTTGTCTGCCTCCTACATAATAACCAGATTTTACTTTAGTAGTGGTTCCTTTCTCAGTCACAAAATAAGAGTTTAATTTTTCCTATATGTGCTTTCACAGTGACTTTCCATGTACTACTTCCATGCAGTTTTGAACACACACTGTCCAGTGTCCATGGTAGACTTAATGAGACCAGGCAAACCCCCAAATAATTTCAGCTTTCATTCTCTTCAGACCCAGACAAACATGTCTATAGCACAAGACTGCACCAGCTCCCTTCAAGTCCTGCTGAGCTCTGGTCCACTGCAGAGTACATAGACGTCCTCTGTGGACAATCTTCGTGTCACCTATGTGTCATAAGCTATTGGGGTAGTGAGGGGATAGATGGGTGCTTCTCCTTTTGTGCCCCTGAGAAATTGAGAACATTTAAAATCTTTGATGTCTTACAGGGTTACAGTAATTAACTGTAAAAAGGCATAATAGGGAACACGTGTCAAAGAGGCAATGTTTGCTAGTTGTAGAAAGTTTTGGGAAAACAGTGTGAAAATGAAAGGGTGCATACGTACCAAACATTATAAAAACAATAAATAAAATATTTTAATACTTATAAAAATTATTTTTAAAAGTTATGGCTATTCAGTCGACCAAGTAATAGACAAAAATATGTAATTAATGTGACCAATAAAAAAAATAAAGCCTTTCCCCATCCCCTTCATTCAAGGGTAATAATTCTTTAAATAATTTTTAAAAAATGTTGAAGATCACTTGTGAGAGGTAAGGAGAGTACAACATGAAGACCAGCTATTTCCTTTCTCTATACACATTGCCATGAAAAGAACTGAGCTCCAAAATTTCTAGATGAGTTTTTCCTGTGATGGAAAGAGTCTGCATGTGTTTGACGTTCCTCCTGAGTCGTCTCTCCCAGTAAGCCAGTCCTTTGCAGAGCAGGGCATAGGAGCAGCTGCTTCTGCTACAGTAGCATCCACAACAGCGAATGGACTCATGAAAAATTTCTGTTGTGGAGAGTCCTTCATTTTCTTGAGACAGCATACGGTTTTGCAGTTTAACTATGCTGCCTGTAGGTATATATCTGATCTACTTAACGGAACTGAGGCTTAAGACTCCCTGAATTTCAGCTTATCAGAGCACCAGTGCATGCTTTTCTTGTGCTTACAAGCAACAAAGTAGTCTGCCAAGTGTAGAAGAGCAGGTAAGCTCACACAACACTCTTCCTCCTGTGAACAGCAGAACAGAAGTAACCGAGAAGCTGAGAACACTAAACAGTGGCAAATTCTGGTTCTCTGTGATTGCTCTCGTCCCCTGCCACACTACTGACATCAAAATGGAAACCTACTATGTTCAAAAAATGTTAAAAGGAAAGGAAAAGTGTCAAAGCCACCACACTGGATGAATGCCAATGCACAGAGCTATACACATACAAAATCGGTTTATTCGGAATTTCTTTCCTTTCTGTTTGGAGGCCCTGTGGCACCAATGAGAACTCTGTGCAGTTGCATACGTTGTACTTCACTGACTGGGATTTTCTGTGTCTATGTTATTAATGGAAAGTAGTTGGTAAATGTTTAAATCATGGCACATGGAGATAATCCAGAACACTACTCTCTGTGGTATTATAAATCTCTAAAACTGATTCTTGAACTAGTTGAGATGTAGTCTAGGATTGCTTGTTCAGGCTTAGTTTGACTTAACAGCTATGATAGCATTTGTATTTGAAGAGAAACAGCTGTATTTTCAGCTACTAAAGCTGACTTGAGCACTTTATGTAAGAGACCAGTTGAATCAACACAGATACAGTCTCTTTCATATTCATTAACTGTCCCAGCTGAAAAATGTTCCAAAGCAAATAAATGAAGCAAATCCAAGCAATAATAGAAGTATAACATTTCAGTGAATGGAAAATTTTCTGTTTCTGAAACTAATGAGACCCTTCCCCACCCAAGTGACAGAAAACCTTTTATCCTGTCATGCAAGTGACTAACGGGCTCCTAAAGGTCTTCTAGAGAACAACACTACTCCCTGTGTCTTAAAGTTACATACCAGTACTCCTCAGAGAGAGCAATAAAAATCCAGGCCAAGAAGAGGCATTTTTTCCTGCTGCTGTTTTGGTTTTTTGCCCACTGGAAACTGAGAGCCACCAAGCTGGAGTCTTATATATGCCTGGGGTGGACTGCTCCACTTCTCCACTACTGGGGGCCATGCATCCCAGTGGATGATTTGATTTGCAGGATCTCATGCAGAACTGCAGCAGAGGGAGACAGAAAGGGACTGGACTTTTTATGTTCAGGAGGCTGGCAGTGTGACCATTCTGGAGACTCCAAAGTGCTTTTTTTCCAAGCAAGAGACCTGTCACAAGCTTAAATTAAGAAATAATAAATTAGTTAATTTTATTGTTGTCTCCAGCCTAATGCACATCAGCCAACACTAATCATGATGTCAAAAAGAGAAGTAAGTTTAAAATTATGCCTGCGCACATGCTTGGAAATCACACCATTGTCTACCAAGAGAAATGAAGGTACTTGTAAAGTGCTGAGGTAAGAAATCCTCTTTATTGTTGTACTTCAATCTCGTTATTACTAGTTTTGCCTGTGCTGAAAGGAGATGAGGGACATAATGAGCCTCTGAACAGCAGAGGTCCCCGAGCAAAGCCTTCCATGTAGCTAGCCAACAGCTTGTCAAAGCTTTACGTGTGGCACAAGCAGCCTGAATCTATCTTTCCATGAAACATGCTGGAATAATGCAGACTTTCCACAGGCTTTTTCCACGCCTGAACAATGCTTTAGTACTGCCATCTACGTCAGTCCACCTCACCATAAGACAGAACCCAAACGAAGTGGACGAGGAACACTTTTGTTTTCCTTCTAAAGACACATTTCATCAAACTCTGAATACAATAGACATGCTGCCAAAGCTCCTTCCTACAAACAGCTTCAGAGAATAATCACACCCAGTTCCCAAAGGAATTAAAATTTTCAGTAATATTTTTATATATTCCATTATGCAGAACAGAAATCCTAAACAGGATGGCAGGATGGTGCCCCAAATGGCAAGTGCGTTGGCAGGTTGGAGACCTCAGAGAGTGTAGTTTTTACTTCCACACACGAGGCCCAACAGGGGCCAAATTATGTCTTTACTGAGAATTTTAATTCAGTATTCTCATTTTAATAAGGCACAAGGGACAAATCTGACATGTTATTCAGTTTACAATGCAAGATACAGTAGAGGATAGATACTTAGCCTTTAAACTCAGATAAGCAGTAGGGAACAGCATGTAAATAACACTGCTTAGCTGGAAATCTAGGATTTCTAATAAAGAAAAATAAACAGTCATTCTACATTTATTGTATCTCTTTCAGGTAATACACAGCAGAGCATTATAAAGGCAATTGGAATAATCGATTGTACCTTTGTTTATACAAGCAATTTGAGACAGAGATATACTTTCCATTATGACACTTCAATTGTGAGTTGGTTTGTGAGCTATTGAGAATCTTGTGCAATGTTAGTAAGTCAAGTAGGAACTGTTTTCTAGTAACATCTGTGGCAGTTACTAAATAGAAATTAAACAGAGGTGAATTAAAGTGCGCAGGTAATTGGGAAACACACAACAGTTACAATAACTGGATTTGAACTGAAAAGGAATGCTTCTCATCTTTTGACTAAAGCATTTTTGAATCTCTGTCACTACATAACTGTAGAGCAAGTGTAATCAAGTCCAGTGAAGAGAAATTCCAGTGGCTTAGTGCACAACTATTTCTCTTTTCTGCTAACTTCTGGAACAACAGAAGTGACACCTCACTCCGTTCCTGACAGATGTGAGATGACACAAACCATCATCTCAGCAAGGAATTCATCATGGGCAGTGGAGAACTCCAGCTACCTAAAAAGCCAGTATTCAGTAACAGGACAAATCCGCTCTAGGTAAAAGGGTGTGGGACAGGAACAAACTATAAGTGTCTGTAAAGAAAAGACTATAAGAAAATAATTGTGCGCTGTGGCACTTTAGAGTTACCATGACAAGAAATGGATTTTCAGGTTAAACCTTGATGTTCTAGAGATGCCAATGTCCCTAGGAGCCAGTACACCAGGCAGAATAGCAATGATTACCAAAGTGATGTTGCTGTACAAGGACACACAGGGTTCTCCCTTGGTAGCTGACAGGCCAAGGATGTCCCTTCATCACTTCTTGATCACCTGTAAGAAAGTTACCATCAGCGCATTCCAGAGACCTCACGGATTGCTTCTGTTCTTTTGGGCCACCTCTCCAGCAGTTACCAGTGTGGCTGAAGTCCTCCATGAGGACCAGAACCTGTGAATATGAGGCTTCTTGCAGGTGTCTCTGAAGGCCTCATCTACTTACACTTCCTGATTAGGTGATCTGCAGCAGACACCCACCACAACACAGCTCGTGTGCTGGTGCACTCACTGACCTTCAATCATGAGCTCTCAGCTGGCTCACTGCCCACGTGCTGCCCATCTGCCAAGGCAGACCTCCTTTCTTTCCCACCGCTGTCTTACAGAAGGGGCTTAAGCAAACTCCTTATCATCATCTTCCTTGCTTGTCCCACTAAAAACATGTACTCATCCATGGCAATGATCCTGTCGAGAACATTGCCAATACGTCTCCGTGATTCCTGTAAAACCATAAACCTGCAGAGGCAGACAGACCTCTAATTCCACCTACGTGTCCCCCAGCCTGTGGAGGGATGGTCACTTCTGACAAGCAGTCAGTCATGCTGGTTTCCTATGAAGGATGCGATAGCTTTGCCTTGCTGTGGTGTTTAGTCTGAATAGGGTGCTGTGCTGTACAGACTGAAATCCCTAACATGTGAAGGCCTTGCTGATACAACACAGGCTGTACAGAGTCATTCAAACCAGATTATTCACATTTTCCACTTCAGTAATGGAATATTACCATGGACCTGTCTAGCAAATAGAAGTATATATGCACACACCTATAAAAACAAAAAAATCACACACTAGCAAGGAATGCCAATTCATAATAATGACAGGCAGCACACTAACAAAGAGCTAAGTTAGCTGCCTCTAGTAAGGTTCAGTAGGTCTGCCTGAACAATAAATTACTGTTGCTTTAGTGGGTGTTTGTGAGAAATGCAATGCCATTTACTCCCCACATGTAATAATTTTGGATATTTGTTATGGTTTCATATTATGAGAATGGCTTCTCTGAAATAACCAACTGATGTATTTTACAAATCCCCAGTGAATCCAGTGGTGCATACAATAAATAAATCTCCTCTTGTATTTGTACGGGGAATCATTTAATTTGGTTTGTTCTTTTGCTTTCCTCAGGATGGCTGAACACCTGTGTACCTATGGAAACTAGTGAAAGAATTCCTTATTTTGCTTTGTTTACACACACAGCGTTTGCTTTATCTATTAGACTGTCTTTTTCTCAATCTATGAGCTTTCCCACTTCTACCTTTCCAATTCTCTCCCCCATTAAATGGCAGGGGAACAAATGGCTGTGTGGGGTTCAGCTCTCTGCTGGAGCTAAAGCACGACAGAACCATTCTCTGTAATGGGCATTCCCTCCCCTGATCCAGCAGGGACTGATATATCTGAACAGAGTTAAGGTAACATGGTCATTAAATTGCCTGACTCCATCTTCAATTCAGGAATGTCGACATCTGGAGCCACGTGATTCAATTGCTTTGCACCTGTACCTATTTTCTTTGGCAGCTTTCCAGTACACACCAGAAAAGATAATAATCCAGCTACTAAAATAAGTCTCTAAAAGAAACACGAAACAATTAGAGAAGAGTCACAGAAGGCAAAATGATATGACGGAAATGGGGTGACATCACGCTGGTGTTCAGTCACTGGTGGGGTTCCACAGGGCTCCATCTTCGGCCCAGTTCCCTTCGACATCTTCATAAATGACCTGGATGCAGGACTCGAAGGAATACTAAGTAAGTTTGTAGGTGACACTAAACTGGGAGGAGGGGTCGACTCCCTTGAGGGCAGGGAGGCCCTCAAGAGAGACTTCAACAAGTTAGAGAAAGGGCAATGACCGACTATATGAATTTTAACAAGGGAGAGTGCCAGATTTTGCACCTGAGATGGGGCAATCCTGGATGGACAGACTGGGGAATGAGATTCTGGGCATGGGTGTCCTGGTTGATGGAAAGTTGAACATGAGTCAGCAGTGCCCTGGCAGCCAGGACAGCCAGCTGTGTCCTGGGTTGCATCAGGCACAGCATCGCCAGCCAGGCAAGGGAGGGGATTGTCCTGCTCTGCTCTGAGCTGGGGCGGCCTCACCTCGAGTCCTCGGGGCACTTTTGGGTGTCACAATATAAAAAAGACAATAAGCTATTAGAGAGCATCCCAAGGAGGCCAGTGAGGGTGGTGAAGGATCTTGAGGGGAAGTTGTACAAGGAGTGGCTGAGGTCACTTGGTCTGTTCAGCTTGGGGAAGAGCAGTCTGAGGACAGACCTCATTGCAGTCAACAAATTCCTCACAAGGGGAAGAGGAGGGACAAATAGTGATGTCTTCACTCTCGTGACCTGACATGTGACAGGTGACAGGACCTGAAGAAATGGCATGAAACTGAATCAGGGGAGGTTTAGGTTGGATACTGGGAAAAGGTTCTTCACCCAGAGGGTGGCTGGGCACTGGAACGGGCTCCCCAGGGCAGTGGTCACAGCACCAGCCTGACAGAGTTCAAGATGCATTTGGACAATGCTCTCAGGCACATAGTGTGACTCTTGGCCCTGTGCTGGGCCAGGAGTTGGACTTTAATGATCCTGATGACCCACTTCCAACTCAGCAAATTCTATGATTCGGGGATTCTATGATTCTATGACTATTTCTGTTGTACCTCCAGAATGCGAGCAGCAGATTTTCATTAATTCCACTAGCCATCTATACTACCTTCAAAAACTAGAAACAGAAAAATCCAGATTCTTGTAAACTGCAGTTTTGCTCAGGAAGAGTATTTATTACAGAAACTAGAACTCAGGAGGTTTGAGCGTTCATGGATTGAAACAACAACATCTGCTGCTGTTTGCATCTTATGAATACAACCCATACCTTGCTAGGGGTCTGTAGGTCTTAGTGGTTCTTAGAAACTTGAGCAAATCTGTTAACTGACTACCAAATCAAACAAAAAAGAAATCTGGAGAATAAGAAACTATCTAAAGAAAAAGAAAACCACTTCCATTTTATTTTCCAGATTCCACTTTAGGGACATAGAAAACTTCTCACTTCTAAGGAATGTTATTAAACATTTTCATATTGAAAATGAAATCATGATTAGACTGAAAACATGGCTGCCTACTTCAGGAAACACTTCAATAATATTTTTATTTTTATCACCAGTATATATCTTGATGAAACCACCACAAAGTTGATAAAAAGAAAGGAGAAATATCAAAAGACTAAGCATTTGTAGTTTGCACAAAAAGGAAATCTTCATAATCTCTGCTTCTAGCTGAGTACAAATGGACACGTTAAAAGTGGGTGCATTAGTTGTATTGTAACACCTTTTCACAATTTATGTCGAGAAAACAAAACATGGTACTCAGACCGCTGTGGCTGTCAAAAAAAATAAGAAGAGAAGCACAAAGTATGCTATTATGTTCACTCATTATTAGTCTCATCTGAATGTTCTCCTACATATCTTTAGTTTTCCAGGAACAACCAAATGAGACTAGCTACACTTAGCTAATGCAAGGACTATTTGGTCCTGAAATAATGCAGTAGGAAAGACGCAGACAGAAGAAGCTGTATTTGCAAGAGGAAATATAAGAATTCTGGAAAATAAGAGATCATTAGTATGGTATTAGTAAGCTAAAGGACTCTGTCCCCACATTGCTGACACCAGCTATAATGCAACACCAGTCTGCAAGACAGTAAAAGGCAGTACATCTGGCACAGTTCAAACCATAAAATATGTCTAGTTATTTGAAGTCCCTATATACAGCATATTAAGATTACTGTGTTGCTACTTTCTAGAAAACTGAAGTTATTAAGTTCTTAGTGGTTTTTTCTCTCGTATAAGAATGTTTGGTTCTCATGGGTATACAAAGAAAGGAAAGGGCTCAAAGACAAATTATTCAACCAAAAGCATGGAGCATAGGATTAGGATTCCCTAAATCCTGTATTCTCTGTATCAGATTCATTTCTTTTCATGGTAAATGTAACAAAGGTTTCTCCCTCATCCTTTCATTGCCTTTCCCTCCTTGTCTGCTAATCTGATCTTTCATTTATGGCAGTGGAAATCTTTGAGGAGACTTTGTGTGAGCTGGTCTTTCTGCCTCAAATTTCAGTGCATACAGAAGTCCCAGTATAGACACCTAAAATTCATCCTGTCTAGAAGACACAAATTCTTCTTTGGAGAATTCAATTATTCCATTTTGGTCTGAATAGGAATTGGAAGAAAAACAACAAGTAAATGTTATGGACAATGCTTGATAAAGCTAACTATATGATCATCCTAATTCTATATACATGAAGAAAAAGAGGTCAGAGAATTGAAAAGTGCCTTCTGAAAACCTGTTCTGGAACAACACAAAGCAACCTGCAGAAAATCTACTCTGTATTTGTGGTCCTGTCCAGTGACCAACGGCATGTTAAATTCTTACAAGGACATCCCCAAGACATGCTGCCTGCTGGATGTGGTAGACCTGGTGTGCTGACACTATTTTCTTTACAGGAAGTTCATTCACAGAATAAAAGTGATATAGCTGACAAGATGGAAATCTTTGTCTCTTTATAATATTCCATCTCATGGAAAGGCAAGTAGTTTTTTTCATGATTATTTTTGGCAGAGGGAAGAATCCTACTGCCTCTATCTCCAGCACAGTATCAGGAATAGGATTATAGCATAAAACTTCAGGGTAGTGTTGCAAAAAACATAGTTATCCCAGTACACTTCCATTATTTTCCATAAAAGTAACTAATTTTTTTTCAGTTCCTATAATCATCAGGTTTTTTCACAAACTGGGCTTCTGCACACTTCTCTGATCTCTTAATTGCTTTCTATAGCCCCTGAGTACCAAAGCCCTTTCTGTTTTCTTCTCTAGTCTTTCCAATGAATCTGTAGACTTGTGCTTATTACTGTCAGAAAGGCATGAGAATGTGCTTCTCCTCTTCTGCCCACTCTCTGAATGTTTCCTTTGTACTCTAAAACAGTCAGAGCTTTTTTATATCCAGCTGAAATTTCTGCTTCACTGAAACCTTGAAAATATATCAAATACTTCTAAGGAATTCATGTATGTGTCTGTGCCTTTGAAAAAAACTCGTCTCGTAGCAAATACCCAGACAAAAATTTCAGCACATTATTGATGATATCTTGGTAACCAGCAAACACAGAATGACCTGAACACAGTGAGACATGAACAGTATTCATTTTGGATAAACTTCTTTGCTTAGCCTAGGCAATTATGGTTTGTACAACATAAATTCTCCTCTTTCCTCATTTGTCCATTTGTCGGGATCCAGTGATTTGGAGAAGCTGGACAAGACTCCACCCTACTTTCAACATGATTACCTAGGTGGTTGGGAGAGATTACAGTTAACCACCTCCTCCTTCCAGTGAGCTCATCACAAAGCTCCAAGCATCACTTGTGACTGTTTGACTCCCAGTGTCTGGAAAGAATTTAAAGAGGCAAACAATCACAAGTTATAACCCGGATGCAACTTTCTCACACAAATTTGTCAGCTCAAACTTATCTGTGTGGCTTGTCCTGGGCAGAGTAGTCTTTCTGAGGGCTAGTTAAACAGCTCATGTCCCTTTGTAGTCCTGTGTCAGAGTCCTGAAGATTCATGGCACTGGAGGAAGACCTCTCATTACTAGCAGAGCAATAAATCATCTGTTTGTCTGTACATGAAAATTAGTTGATTTGTTAAGTGGTACTTGAAGGTAAAATCAGGTAATGTTTCAAGAACATACAAATCTCCAGATTTCTGCCACTGCAAATAACTATGCTTACCAAACCAGGGTAACTATTTTTCTGTTTGGGAAATTATGTGACAACCTGTCACCGAGTCTGAATTTAATCCTTTAGTCTGGACTATTGCAATGGAAAAAAGCAGCCTCTTACCAGCAGATGTCTGAGTTTAGGCACCATTTGCAGAGAACCACATTGTGGAACTCTTGGTAATCCTCCACTTCAGTAAACATACCACTGTCCTCAAACCTGCTGCAGAGAGCACTAACTGCTGGATTAGGACTGTTTCGTACACCTATTTAACAACAGAAAAAAAGGACTACAAATCGCTATCTGTTCAAATGCGTGCAGCTACTGAATGATCTCCTAGATGACAATCAAAATAAAAAATCAGATGTCAGACTTCAATGATCATTTTATCTTCCCATGAAGAAAGACCAGATTTCCTGAGTGATAACAGTGATGTAACTGTGCTAACACAGAGCAGAGATCTGGTCAGAGCAGTGATGTCGTATTGCAAGCTGTTTGTCAAACCAGCCAGCGTTCAGCTGAATGGGGGCTTGGTGCACTGACACTGTTGGCACTGCAGACTTCTTACTTCCTTATGCATTTTACACTTTCTACCTGCATATTGCAGAATGTGAACCAAACCTCTGAGTTCTTAAAAAAATTTCCACTGCACAGAGAAGCAGAAGAATTCTCAGACATCTGTTATTTCATTAAAAAGTAGAGATGTTTGCTTACACATTTTTAAAAGAAAATGCAGAGCCATCACCAGAATCTGCAGTAAACTACATTCAGAATTTTGAGGAGCCTATCATGGAGGTGATATTGTGATGTATGGTTTCATACGGATTTGCTGGACAAAAATTCAAAAGCATAATAATTAGAAATAAGTAAAAATCTGTTCAGCCACATTTTTCAAGTTATCAATAATTACACTGTGAGGGCACTTTTAAAAGACAAGCACCTCCAGCTGGCATATCAGGCTACTTTTTTGTCTTTATCTGAAATTTGCAGTCCTTAGTTACCTAAACAAATGAGAAAGAGAACTCAGAGAGACTACAAATGAACATGTATGGATTTCAAAAATTAGGTCTATTGATAAACCTTTCAGGATTCAAGAATACTTGAGAGGTATGATGAGAGAGGAAAACCTGAATATTTTATCCTTATAGTTCTAAAACTGGAAGATTTTGTAATGCATAGCCCAATTATTCTAAACCTTAAGGTCTTAAACTTTAAATTCTTTTCTAAAACAGTATTGCTATTTGGGACTTGCTTATCCTTTTCAACATAATCTTTATACTCTCAGGCTCTGTTTATTCTGTGAAGGCCAGAACTCCCATACCAACAATGAAGATGTCATCTATTGTCATGAAGTGAATCAGCAGTTTCAGGCTTCTGGATCTTGGCAAGAAGGCTGATCAGTCATAGCAATCCAAGGGAAAATAATCCAAGAGCAAAATGTTTGAAAAAATAGCGCTTACAATGAAAAAAAATATATAAAAATACAAAAGTCAGTGCTCTCCCATGAGAACTTCAGAACTTTTCAGTGATGTTGTTTTATGGTGAAGCCTTAAAAAGCAATGTTAGATCTATCTCTACCATGAAATTCATTTGACATTATGAATCTTACAGATTGTTTGACCTATCCATTTTGAAAGATCTCATCAAAAGAAAAGCTTTTAAAGGCTTTACATTTAGCATAGCACGGTACTTCCCTTGGATCGCTAACAATGAGCTTGACCAGAATGCTAGACTTTGAATACTACATATTCTCCTTTGCATCTAAAGCTAAAACCTCTTTTATCTTCCCAAGTAAAGCTGCTACAGAATTCAGCTTTTCATGCAAGTCGTGTATTCTTTAAAAATCCTCTTCATTTTTCAATGCAAGTCCCTGTACTCAGTTTACCCCTAAATCAGTGCCCCAAGAAGAACTGATTGACCAAGAAAAGAAGAGTCTCAGCTGTCAAATACTGAAGTCCTACTCAGTGGAGTCTCTGGGTCTAGAGAGGGTTAAAGTCAGAAGAGCAATAGTTTAGAATTGGTGATGGTCGCAAAAAGAAAACTGTGAAATGTTTTGGGGAAAATTACAGCTTAATCAAAGCCTCTGCTGTGCAGCAGTTATACAGGTGAGTTAATTTCACAGCCACACAACTTCCTGTGAGATCTAAAGTCTCACAGCTGCACTATACCATGGTATATCCAGCACCAGATCTCATGCAGGCAATGAAATTAACTTATGTGTCTGTCACTAGTCAGAACTGTATGCACATCATCTCACACTGCTTCAATTCCAATTTTTGAATGTGATTACTCCACCTAAAATTAAAGGAGATCAGAATCGTACCTCACCTTTCTCAGAAGCAGTCACACCCGCACACAGGAACATGATCAGAGGAATGGAGCACCTCTCTTATGAGAAGAGACTTGGGATTGTGCAGCTTGGAAAAGAGAAGACTTTAGGGTGACCTAATTGCAGCCTTTCACTGTTGCTTCTCCCTGGTCTTAAAATTAAAATCCAACGGTTTTAATGGGAACATCGTTAATGGAAAAGAGGGGGTTTTACCTTGATATGTGTTTAAGGATCCTAAAATAATAGGTGCAACACTTCGTCCAGGTGGTATGTGCCGAAATGCACCCCAAAACGCACCCCCTCAACAGATCACGTGTACAATTTATAGGTCTAGCACATTAGCATATCTATCAAAGACTCCTCAGTAAGAGGCTCGAATGAACCCCCCACTCTGAAGAGTCCCTCCCTGGATGGGCCTATCTTAGGTTACAGGATGTGTTCTAGGGAAGACCTTGGTTTCTCAGGACAGCATAGGGCTTTCTGGCCTCCAGCTGGAGGCCTCCAGGATGTTTGGTCTCTTGGCTTAACGGAATATTGGGTCTCAGCTAAATTATCAGACTTAAGAAATTACAAGAATGTGGGCTAAAAGCACTAAGAAAAACTATATAAACTATATAAAAAACTATATAAAAGGGGTATAAAAGGGGCATATATAAAAGGCAAAAAGTTATCATGGCATCATCACAACCTAAATAGAACCTACAAGAAAGATTCAGAGAGACTATTTACAAGAGCATGTAGTGACAGGACAAGGGGGAATGGCTTCAAACTGAAAGAAGATAAGTTTAGATTAGATATAAGGAAGAAACTCTTAACTGTGAGGGTGGTGAGTCACTGCGAAAGGTTTCCCAGAGAAGCTGTGGATGCCACATCCCTGGCAGTGTTCAAGGGCAGGCTGGATGGAGTTCTGAGCAGCCTGATCTAGTGGAAGGTGTCCCTGTCCATGCCCCAGCATGAGGTTTGGAACAAAATTGTCTTTAAGTTCCCTTCCAACCCCAGCCATTCTTTGATTTTATGACAACACACAAGAGAAGCAAGACTAGGAGGAACTTCTAGAGCAACCTCTCTTGAATCACAGAGTGGTGGCCTCACTGCAGGATAGTAGGTATTTATTTCAGAAAAACAAATGGAAAATCCTGTCCTTTCACCTTTGGTGCATGTTATTGATCAAAACCTTTCATCAGCCATTCAGATGATACCATTCAGAGATCACACACAGAGAAACACCACGTGGTGCTCATAAATAGTTTACCTCACCCTTGCTTTCTGAACTTGTGTGCCTTATAACTTCTACAATTGTTTTAACAAGGTCATACAGCCAGACAGAGGAAGATTGGAATAAGCTTTTGCTGATCTAGAAGAATCATCACACAACTGATCTCTCAGCAGCATATATACTTGACAATGCTGGTGCAGAGGGGCAGTGGAGACTGCAATGTCCAAATGCAGTGGGCTACCAGTCTCCCCAGCCTGCTGATCATCTCCATTGGAGGAAGAAATACTGGTAACACAAAATAACCAACAATCTTGCAGAAGGATGAAGAAAACTGGTGTTTCCTCATAAACAGAAGAATAAATTTTTTTAAACCCTAACAAACGTGGCAATGAATAATAGCCAGATAGGAACTCAGAGACATTTTCAGAAATAAAATGCTATTCATTTTTTTTGTGATTTATGGATTTTGTGTGAGACCACACTCCATTACATTGCCTACTAGACTCTGTTTTGCTGTGAAACAAAAATATACTTCAGTGAAGATTACAGCACAATCTACTGCACAAGTCAGCCCTAAAATTGCAGGCTTGGCTCATAAATTCACATGAAAGAAATAAAATATATTATAAATATTTAAAAATGCTTTTGTTTTAAGATATTGTCCATATCAAGACAGCATCACACACCTTGAGGAAAGATCAGTACTTCAGTCTTTTGACCAAATTAGCCTAATAAAAATTATTTTCACATTTTTTCCTAAAGCATTCTTGAGATTTAAAAGCCTGGTTCTTGAAGCTAAACTAGGTTATGTATACGTTTATCTATCTTCTCTTTACAGGCCTCTCTTCTTGGCAGAGTTGGTATTGAGGGACATTTCCTATATAGTTGATTAACACTGTATTTTCTCTATTAGGCTGGTATAACATATAGGAAATTTCCTACAGAGTCCAGTAAAAATTTTGCTGAGGAAGTAACACTGTTGTTCACTTATGAACTCTCTATTCAATTTTAGAAAATAAAATGAATTCTACATCCTTTTGCATCTAAACAAAAAACCCCCAAGGTAAGAGTTTCTCATTTCCACTCTCACGGTAGAACACAAATAACTTGCTCGCAGCTCTCTCAGTTTGTGATGAGGCACACATCTGCAAGTAGTCTTTGCATCTCATATGCTCCTCCTAGAAAACACAACTCCTATGATAAACGTTTCTAACACTAAACCTAAAATCATAGCTGGAAATCTACAGACACACCAGAAAGCAGGTTCTTTGCTACAATGCTGTGAGTAGAAAGAGATAGTAGCAGCAGAATGAGATTTCAACTGAGGTACTGTAGGCAAGTATGAATACTAGCACAGAAGTAATTCCTGTCATTCTTAATAAACGTTAGCATGTCTGATTGATTGCATGTTTTAAACACCAGTCTCTGTGTTAAGCACACAATTCTAGTGGAACCTATCCATTTTCACCTAAAGAAGATTTAAACTGAGCTCTTGGTCCTAGACATTTCTCTTTGACAAGACTATGACATTTTTGTGGCAAAGCTGTGAGGGTAAGTGGCAAGTGTCAATAATCCAAATTTCACTATATCACTGCACAATTTCCTGAAGTGCACTATATATGTAACAGTAAAATCATGGAACTTGCATTTGCAAATAAGAAACAGATGACAGCACAGATTATTTGTGTTTGTATATTAATTTCTGACACTGAAAAGATATACATCTTAATTAGATGTCACAACTGTGAGCTTACCCTTGTTATTAATATGTCTAGAAAATCCTAGACATCTAAGACAAAGGAGGAAAATTTTCTAAGGAAATTACTATTAATTTAAACACTTCCAAGGTCAGTTCTCTTCTGCTGAATTCAGCTGGAACGTTATACTATAGCTATCTCTCATCTTGACCAACATGTCAAAATTTGATAAACATAATTTATAAATAGTTGACAAACAGATAATGATGCTCNAAAATTTGACTCCAAGGTTAAAAACAGAAGGCTTACAGAAAACAAGGCGACAAGGCACCAACTTTTTTTTCCTGATAACTGTAGTAACTGAAAATGGGTAAGATTAAGAGACATTTATTCCAGACTTAAATTTCTGGCTTTTGGGCCTTCAGCTGCATTCATGAATTACCTTCATTTCCCAGCCTTAATGCCTTGGATCTACTTGTGGAGAGAAGTAAGTAGCCTTCTAGACAACAGAAAGCCAGTGAAGTCTGTTGATGTCCAATTCAGGGCTGTGAGCAAAAATGCAGTCCAGAAAATTCTAGATGATCTGTGCTCACATTTCAGTTTCACTCTTTGAAAGCAAAGATAGTTACAGAGATTCTGGGTTGTGCCTGTCCCTGTTTCCGCTTTCTTTTTTCAGTGGTAAAACAGAGGGTCCATGATATAAGACAAATTATAGAGAAGAACTTCTTCCATGAGTGAATCTTGATGTGATCATTGTCAGTCATTCTTCATCCAGCATTTGAAACAAATTCCATCCTCCCAAACTGAAGGCCCCTTTCCCACTTAAACTGACAGATTTTGGATATTAAGGAGTCACAAACTTACCTGGTGTCCTACCTTCACTTTACTCTATTGTTTATCTCACTTATTTTTAGTGCTGAATTTTCATTCATATGAAATGCACACAATCCAGATCTTTTAAAAGGCAGGAATAGAGAAGTAGGGTGGCATTCATAGCTAGATACACTAACTAATGTAATAATATTTAAAAGCTCGTTTACCAAGAGACTTCCAAAAGCTTAACTTCTCTGGAAGATGGCAGCACATGTGCCAAAAAATGGAGATAAAAAGCCAGTAGTGTTTTTCATTTCTAAGCTTCTTCCACAGCTTTGTGCGGCTTTTTATCTAGTTCTGTATCTTCAGAAGTCAGTTTCTACTCCTCCACTTTATAGTATCTGTCTCAGCTGTGAGCTTATCAACTGGTCCCACAAGAGTTGTTTTTCCAGAACTGTCTGAATCTCCACAATTCCTCAAATCCTGACACCAAATTCATTTTCACCTGTTATAAAAAACCAAGCATCTAGCAGGTGTCACAAAGTGTGCTTTCTAGCTGCATGTTAGCAAGACACAAAACACAAGCAGCTTTGAATTTGCCACATAGCTTCTCACTTCCCCCTCTTGTTCCTTTTTCTTGTCTCACAGTAAATTTTGATTCAGCAAAGCACCAAAACTTGCCATTGACTTCAAGACGTGGTTGTAATCCTCACTCAAGTGGCCTCCTCCCCACCACAAACACCTGTGTGTGTGAGCACACAACAAAACATGTTTTGGTGAACTGAGACCTTGCACTGTAAGTTTTCTGGGGAGGCACCATTTTTTCCCATGCGTTTGCAAAGTACTTGGCACCAAGACTTAAGACTGTGTGGACACTTGAAGGTGCTCCTCAGTGAACAACAATCACAGTGATGGCAGCTACCAAACTTCGTTGTTTCGTAGCCACATAGAACTAACTGAGAATCCAATGATGTCTTTACACATCAAAGAGATTTGCTGAAAAGTCATAAAGACTAATATGAGACATTTAAATATATATTGCTATATGGGAGAGAGAGGGTCTCCTGAAGCCTGCCATGTTCCCACCACCAGAAGTGCTATAGTCCCAGCTCATTCCGAGCATCTGGAACTTCATGTCTAGGGAGTAAGAGACATTGCAACCTGGAACACATTGTTGGATTTGAAGATTTGTCTCCAAAGAAAGGCAAGGGTCACATATTCAAAGTGAACAACACCTTGTCAATTGCTTCAAATACCTAGATGCACTACCAAGAGCCCAGAGTCTTCTGCAGAGAAGGAGAGATGAGTCCAGTAGAGAGGGTGGGTTTACTTTGCTAGATAGACTCCTTATCCTTGTGACCTTCTGCAGAGATTACACAAGTACATAAAACTGAGATGGTTGCAGCTACCTGATCTGTGTCAATGTACCCCTGTTAGTTCCCACTAAACTAATGGATTTGTGTGTGCTTGCCACCATGAGCAAAAGCTAAGGTTTGTTTTTTAAGACGGTCATTACACATTTTTGAGGCAGCATGGTCCACATGTTTCCCATCCTAGGTACAAATACATAGATGGTACCAGATGTTGTCCATTGGACAGAAAGAAGCTAAGCTCCAAGCTGACAGCTGTAGCTGATGAGGTCATCAATACAGTTTAGAGATGGAAAACGTTCAGTGGAAAAAAACATGTCACTTTTTCTTTTTCTCTTGTTTGAAGTCACTGAGCTTCAGGGTTCAGGGGAATTGTTACTTTGACTTTATTCTTCTGTAGACGGGTGGCTGCCTGCCAGTGGCAGCTGCATATGGGATCATTTGCATTGCATGAGGAGTCTCTTGTTTAAAGGGAAGCTCTTCCTTCCCTTAGATCATCTGCTTCTTTAGTGTCAGGGCCACTGTTTCACACAGATTGTATTCTTCCTTTAATCTTTTCTCTCTGCTTACTCTGTACTCGTTAACAAGTATCCAAAGCCAGGTTTAGCAGACTCATCTTGGATAGCTGAAAAAGGCAGTCAATGGACAAAGAGGGAATTATTTGATATTCCTGTGGTTACATACTTCTGTGAGAGGATTTTTGCAGTGGACATATGCTCTCTTACATCACCATGCTACAAGCAGGAGTCGAAAAAACTGTTATTTCTGCATGCAGAATGGGTATTTAACCTGTCTTGGGAACAGTGTTCTGTGTTTGCACCTCATGTAGACAGTGGGGTACCCCTCCCAGAGCCCCACATCAAACAACTGAGTGCCTTTCATCTCCGGGAGCAATGCAACTCATTTCTTTTGCACCTGACAAATCAGGGACAATCAACTATTTTAATGGGTTTTGTGGGGGAAGTAAAGAGTGAGGGAGAGAGAGAAAAGTTCCCCAGAATGATATTATAAAAGCTGTGACTAACATATTAGCGATTTGGCTTCTTACCCTGCACACAGGAGAGTGCCTAAAAGTAAAATAAGATTAAGTGACTGTGATATAGCTCAGGCGCTCAAGCCCAAGCTTGCTGGATGGTTGCCTTTTCAGATCTGAGGCATACACTGTAAACACTCCTTTCCATACTTAGGATATAAGTCTTCTTTTTATCCTCTTTTGTTTCCTCCACCTCCTCTTAGTTCCCTCCCAGAACTTTCAGTATGCAAGAGTAGGTGCTTTCCTGTTGTCTGATACAGGTTTAAGATTTGCTGTGCATGGCCTCTCTGGTTAAAGACAGACAGCAAGACCCACCCACAAGTAAGGGCTGTCTCTGAATTCCAGTCTGTAGAGTAATTTTGCCTTCAAAAGGTAAGAATCTTATAAACTATAATAAAAACCACAAGTGATCAGACCTAATTAAAGCGGCAATAGCATTTTAATACATGCCATCTCGTAAAGGAGAGCAGACGTGGTTTTAATAAGATCTTTCTTAATGTAATCAGCTAAGCTGATGAGAAAAAAAAGGGGAGAAGTAGACTCTTAAAAGGCTTGTTAACCTCCTCTCTGTTTTGAAATTCTTTTGCACTCTCCCAAAAGAAAGGAAGAAAAAGAAACAAGGAGAACAAGCATGAGAACATGCTAGACAGTTTGTGAGTTCACTCTGTCTTTGCTAGATGTACACACATCAGTGACTGACTAGAAAGGGGAAGGGGGGAAAAAAAAGCACAAAAAACCAAAAACAGCAAGAGGAAGCATGTCCAGGCGCCTAATCTTTGGGAAGCCAGCCAGATTTCAGTTATAGCCAGCCAAGTCAGATTTGCCAGCTGAGACTCTCTCCCTCTCTGTGTCTGTAAACGGGTGCAGACATGGTGAGCCAGGGAGTCACAGTGAATTATTGTGGAATACCAGGAAGAACAAAGTACTCTTAGCAATTATTGCAGCCCAAACACCATCAAAGATCTACTTTTTAATTGTGAATTGTTCTAAAAGCAATTCAAGCAATTCCTGAGTATCACAGAGAGAAAGGCGGGTCTGATTATTGCTTGTTTTGTAGGTGGTTTTTGTTTTTCTTAACACAAGGTCTGTTAAACCCCTGGTGCATAGTAACTATAGATTCCACTTGGTTCATTCCCTTTGAAGTCAGTTTGCTTTTCTTCTTTACCTAACTTGATGCAATTTTCTACAAGCTAATTTGTATGCAGCCCTGGTCAGAACCTGCCACACAGAATTCTGTATGTGAATTTACCATCAGGGAGAATGAATTTGCTGTAGGGATAGAGATGGATTTTGTGGTGGGAAAGTTGGGGATAGAACAAATACAGAAAAGAAAGAAGGAAAGAAAGAATAGAAGAAAGGAAAAAGAAGGAAAGAAAGAAAGAAAGAAAGAAAAAAAAGAAAAAGAAAGAAAGAAAGAAAGAAAGAAAGAAAGAAAGAAAGAAAGAAAGAAAGAAAGAAAGAAAGAAAGAAGAAGGAAAGAAAGAAAGAAAGAAAGAAAGAAAGAAAGAAAGAAAGACGAAGAAAGAAGTTATTGCAAGCACAAATAACAAAAACGGGAAGCTGGAAATATTTCAGGAAAGCCTGACAATAGCATACCTCTAATATGATGGCAGAGCAGAGGGAGGGATAAAGCTACAAAGAACAACTAAAATCATGTTTTCTTCAAACGTTCTGCATTTCTCAAACTATTCTGTACTTTTCAGGCTGCAGTAACCACAAAATGAAAACTAAAATATTCTGCAAAACCCTGAAATATTCAGGGACTTGGAAAAGCAGAACAGCAAAGATCTGGCTGAGTGGCAGATCTCAGATATGAGATCTGACTTCTGGCTAAGTCTAGAGAGTAGAAAAAAAACTGACCTAGAATTCTGTCTGCATTACAGAGTTAGCGAGACTTGTGTTCCCTCTGCTTTGTTGTCATTTTTTTCTATTATTTACCATTCATTATTTGGATTCAAAACTAATTTAGTGGGGATGGTAGAAAAATTTTTGTGCATACTAGCTACTGCTTCTATGTCAAGGCCACTTATGGGATTTTGCCAAAATGTTGCAAAAAACTAAAATCAAATTACTTCTAGGATGAACAGTGTGAATTTAGTTTTGAAATCACCTAGAAGAATCACATTCGGCCTTCAAAAGAAGGCTGAACTTTTATAAAGAAATAGTAACAACAGCCGGAGTTACAATCAGTGGAAAATATTTTGGAAGGGCTATTAAGACTCATACTTTAGGGCTCAAGCCAATATTTATTATGGGCCAAAATGAGACTTAATACAGTGGCAGGGAAGGAACAGGGCAGCTTAATTCACATCTGCTTGCTGTTATTTTCCAGCACTGTCTTTGAATGGTCTCATCAATCTGAGACAGAGGAGTCTGGAACAGACGGACCTGAAGTCTGACCTATTCAGACAATGCCCGTGTTTTATTAGGTTTATTTTGTTTAGCAGCAGCACTGTTTCTGGCATTGCACTGTTCCCAAATACAGAGAGCCCTGACTAAGCTGAATCATCATGAGTTTGAACTGATGCTGATGGGAAAGCGCAGCACTCTGCAAAGCTCATCGTTTCCCATGTGACAGTGCCGTGAAAACTTCTGCCCTCAGCTAGCCCAGTGCTCCGTATTCACATGGCCTTCTCACAGCTCCTCTGAGTGAGAAGCATCTTTCCTGTGACTGCCCTTGAGAGCACCCCACCCCTTCTTGCCGGACTTTGCAGTTCATCCCTGCCAGCAGAGAGGTTACACAACTTCAGAGTTGGTTGCTGCATTTCCCCATAAGTAGGTGAAGAATCTCCCAAGGGTTCAAGTGGTGGTAAGGTTTCTGCTCTGTAGTATGATCACGCAGAGACCGTCCCCACAGCTCTCACCTTTCCCCAGCTCAACACTCAGAGACCTGCCTGTGAACAGCCCAGCTAACCAGCTGGCTCTCCTCAGCCCGCACCACCCCTGGTGGCTGCGCTCCCTATGCGGCCACAGCTCGTGTCCAGCCTTACGGAGCCTTCCATACATGTCACCACACATGGCACTGAGCTCTCAGAATCAGCCCACTGCACCTGCTGCTCATGTCTGGAAAACAAGGCTGAAAAAGAGACTACAAAATGTGAAGCAGCTTCATTGCATCTGAGCCTCAAATAGGCATTTCCTGGCCAAAACCAGACCCTGACTGTAGAAGCAGTGCTCTCCAAGGACACAGTCTCCTGGTGGGCATCTCTCTCCAGAAATTCACCCAGAAACTGGAGACCTGGTTGGAACCATCTTGGATTTCAGGATTAGGTGTGCTGGCTGAGAGGGTCAGTTTCTTCCCTCTTCTGGTGTGTTGGCTGAGGGGTCAGCCATGCCCTTCTAATTCACAGACTCCAGCAGGAGGTGGTGGTGGTCGCCTTCTGCTTGGCCTCGGTGCTGTCTGTTTAAGATTTGGCTTTAGGCCCAGTTTTGGCTCATTTCCTTGTGCTCTAAAGAAAAGCAAGAGTGGCAGAGAGACTTCCTTCAAGTCGTTGTGAAAATGGCAGATGAAGATGATGTATTCAGTGGTTGCATTTACGTTTTAAACAGATGATGCAGAGTATCATAGAATGNTTACCTAACTTGATGCAATTTTCTACAAGCTAATTTGTATGCAGCCCTGGTCAGAACCTGCCACACAGAATTCTGTATGTGAATTTACCATCAGGGAGAATGAATTTGCTGTAGGGATAGAGATGGATTTTGTGGTGGGAAAGTTGGGGATAGAACAAATACAGAAAAGAAAGAAGGAAAGAAAGAATAGAAGAAAGGAAAAAGAAGGAAAGAAAGAAAGAAAGAAAGAAAAAAAAGAAAAANGTTCCCTCTGCTTTGTTGTCATTTTTTTCTATTATTTACCATTCATTATTTGGATTCAAAACTAATTTAGTGGGGATGGTAGAAAAATTTTTGTGCATACTAGCTACTGCTTCTATGTCAAGGCCACTTATGGGATTTTGCCAAAATGTTGCAAAAAACTAAAATCAAATTACTTCTAGGATGAACAGTGTGAATTTAGTTTTGAAATCACCTAGAAGAATCACATTCGGCCTTCAAAAGAAGGCTGAACTTTTATAAAGAAATAGTAACAACAGCCGGAGTTACAATCAGTGGAAAATATTTTGGAAGGGCTATTAAGACTCATACTTTAGGGCTCAAGCCAATATTTATTATGGGCCAAAATGAGACTTAATACAGTGGCAGGGAAGGAACAGGGCAGCTTAATTCACATCTGCTTGCTGTTATTTTCCAGCACTGTCTTTGAATGGTCTCATCAATCTGAGACAGAGGAGTCTGGAACAGACGGACCTGAAGTCTGACCTATTCAGACAATGCCCGTGTTTTATTAGGTTTATTTTGTTTAGCAGCAGCACTGTTTCTGGCATTGCACTGTTCCCAAATACAGAGAGCCCTGACTAAGCTGAATCATCATGAGTTTGAACTGATGCTGATGGGAAAGCGCAGCACTCTGCAAAGCTCATCGTTTCCCATGTGACAGTGCCGTGAAAACTTCTGCCCTCAGCTAGCCCAGTGCTCCGTATTCACATGGCCTTCTCACAGCTCCTCTGAGTGAGAAGCATCTTTCCTGTGACTGCCCTTGAGAGCACCCCACCCCTTCTTGCCGGACTTTGCAGTTCATCCCTGCCAGCAGAGAGGTTACACAACTTCAGAGTTGGTTGCTGCATTTCCCCATAAGTAGGTGAAGAATCTCCCAAGGGTTCAAGTGGTGGTAAGGTTTCTGCTCTGTAGTATGATCACGCAGAGACCGTCCCCACAGCTCTCACCTTTCCCCAGCTCAACACTCAGAGACCTGCCTGTGAACAGCCCAGCTAACCAGCTGGCTCTCCTCAGCCCGCACCACCCCTGGTGGCTGCGCTCCCTATGCGGCCACAGCTCGTGTCCAGCCTTACGGAGCCTTCCATACATGTCACCACACATGGCACTGAGCTCTCAGAATCAGCCCACTGCACCTGCTGCTCATGTCTGGAAAACAAGGCTGAAAAAGAGACTACAAAATGTGAAGCAGCTTCATTGCATCTGAGCCTCAAATAGGCATTTCCTGGCCAAAACCAGACCCTGACTGTAGAAGCAGTGCTCTCCAAGGACACAGTCTCCTGGTGGGCATCTCTCTCCAGAAATTCACCCAGAAACTGGAGACCTGGTTGGAACCATCTTGGATTTCAGGATTAGGTGTGCTGGCTGAGAGGGTCAGTTTCTTCCCTCTTCTGGTGTGTTGGCTGAGGGGTCAGCCATGCCCTTCTAATTCACAGACTCCAGCAGGAGGTGGTGGTGGTCGCCTTCTGCTTGGCCTCGGTGCTGTCTGTTTAAGATTTGGCTTTAGGCCCAGTTTTGGCTCATTTCCTTGTGCTCTAAAGAAAAGCAAGAGTGGCAGAGAGACTTCCTTCAAGTCGTTGTGAAAATGGCAGATGAAGATGATGTATTCAGTGGTTGCATTTACGTTTTAAACAGATGATGCAGAGTATCATAGAATGATAGCATCATTTAGATTGGAAAAGACCCTCAAGATGATCAGATATAACTGCTAACATAGCACTGCCAAGCCTGTCCAGCTGCCCAGAGGCCAGAAGTCTTCTCCATTCTCCTTCTACTAAACCATTTCACTAAACCATGAAGCCGTGAGTGTCAGATGCCATGCTTTGCTGTAAATTTGGCGCATCCTTCTAGTTTCACACAGTGAATTTTAATGCTATTACTGGAGGGAACAACCTGTTTATCACTCATGAAAGAGAATGTTTGCTTAATTACATTTTTTACACGCTTCTCATCTGACTGACCTGCTATTGTTATGCAGGTTAGTATGTAAACATCAGCCTCATTGGTTAAAATGAAGTGTGAAAACCAATGTTCTGCATAATCAGCCTCAAACCATGCAAGAATAAATATAAACCACTTTTTTTTTTTTCCATTAAAGATTTGACTTTCTCATTTCACTCTTTATCTCAAAGCAGCGTTTTGCTTTACAGGCTGGACTCTGACAACTCAAGAGATTTAGCTTTTAATTTGCTTGCATGGGGATTGTCACAAGTGTAACTTGAGCCCTGAAACCTTGATAGTGTTTCAGAAATTCTCGTTCAGCAGTTGAGTAAGAAGTATTTCTGTTAATGAACAAATTTGCTTTACCTAGATCTGCAATTTTTTTAAAACTGTTCTTCCTTATTCAAGTATCATTCAAAGCATTAAGGACTTCAGTGAGAACAGATTTTTTTCTGCACCTGTCTTCATTTCTTTCAATTCCAGGAATCACAAGATACACACAACAAAATTTCTTGTTAAACCCTTTTATTTGTCAGATATTGAAAGAATAAAAATAGCTAGCCTAACAAGCTCCCAATGGTGCTACTGTTGATAGGGCTTTTCAGGCCTGAGTGAGAGAAAAAACTATTTTAAAACAGAATTTGCTGTCCAGTCAATAAGGCACCTGGGGCTATGTTGCATGTTCAAAATCTCTCATTGTATCTCCCACATCTCTGGTAGCATACTAGCTAGCACACCTCTCCAGAATTCATGGGCCTCCTCTATCTACACAAATATATTTTTGAAAAGTGGCATTTTTGAGAATATTTGTGACAATCTCTACAAAAGATGCTGCAAAGTAGTAATGTGTAAGATTTAGCCAGTCTCAGGACCTCAAATCAGGGCCCAATCTGCACTGACAACACAAACCCATGTAAGATCAGTGCTTTGTGTTTAGGTCAGGTTTTGCTCCAGTGCTGGCTTTGGCTGGGATGGCGTTAATGTTTTAGATTTGTGCTGCCAAAAGTGTTGATAACTCAAGAATGTTTTCATTATTGCTGAGCAGTGTCAGGGCCTTTTCTGCTACTCATACCACCCCATCCGAGTGGGCTCAGGGTATACCAGGAGTTGGGATCCCAGCTTGCATGGTGCTGTATTCAGTTCATAACGAGAGGGGAAGAAGAAGGAAGCAGGGGGGACATTTGAAGTGATGGTGTTTGTCTTCCCCAGTCACGGTTACACATGATGGAGCCCTGCTTTGCTGGGGATTGTTGGACACCTGCCTGCCCATTGGAAGTGATGATTGAATGCCTTGTTTTGCTTTGCTTGCATGAGTGGATTTTGTTTTATCTATTAAATTGGAGGTAACTGGTGATGTTTTTTTACTTCTACCCTTCTGATTCTTTTCCCCATTCCATCAGGGAAGAGAGAGCAAGTGCCTGTGTGGTTTTTAGTTGTTATCTAGGGATAAACCATGACACCCCCAAATATGCAAACAAAATGCTGTGCACTGACTTGGTGCAGCAGGAGAGGGCAGGGAAGTGTTTGCTTGCACTGCACTTCAGAAAGTCTTTCTACCCTAACATGAGGTTTCAAAAAGGTTGCTAATATGTTGATACATGAAGCTGACAGACAGGGCATGTGGAAATATTTCTGAGTCATCCCCATTTTCTTCAATAAAAGTCATGAAGAATCTGTAAATCGTGATAAAATTACCTTTGTTGACCACAGCATTTATTAAAAGTGTGTTATGTGGCTTACATAAACCAGGTCATGCACTGTCCGGTATTTTAGGAAATCAGCTGGAGTTCTCTCATATTGGCAGCATCAAGGCTCAAGTGTTGTTTTGAGTTATTTCAAGATACTGCCTCTGTGTGTGCTATGCCACTGCCTCTTGTCTTTCTGGCCACTACAGGTATCTGCAATAAAATGAAGTGACTAATGCATAAAAATATTCATTCAGACTCTCCCTGTTTTGAACTTTTTTCTATAAGACAACAGTTTCCCCACTGTATCCAGTATGTGAAGTAGTTTCATAAAATTACACTTATTTATACAGAGCTTTAAATTGCAGCCTATTTGCAGGAGTTTTGTTGCATATATTTAAACACTTTTTTGAGACTGGACCTGCAGGCCATTTGACCATACAACATACATTACAGTGCAAACAAAACAGCTCTTGATATCACACACAGAAACAGTGTTACATGGCTGATTTCAGCAGAATGGACTGTCTTGGTGGTGAGTCCAGCCACTTGCCACGCGCACCAGGCCTGAAAGGGTGGTTCTGCAACAGTGCATGCCCTGACAAGATGAGTTCAGGGGGAAGACTGAAAGGATATTCCTGAATTTGTCTGCAGTTTCTTCACCTGGTTCATCAGCAGAGATGTCGCATCCCTCAACTGATTTGCACATTGGCTCCTAGCATTTGTAAGCCCATGCTGAACAGCGTAGCTTGGGATATACCACAGACCCACTACAGTAGCACAGGCTTGGCAGCCATGAGGCAGTTGTGCTCAGGATTGAAGCTCTCCCTTGTGCTTCCTCCTGTCCTAGCAGCATCCTCACAGAAATACATTTGCAGGTAAATCCAGTTTCAGTAAACTGGATCAGGGAAGGGATGGCTTGCAATAAAACCCTAACCAAAATACTTCTTGATTTCAAATCCAGCACAGGTGTGCTGTTGCACTGGTAGAATCTGAAGGGGCAGTCACTAGAAGGAAGGAGGAAGTATTTATGTTGATATCACCCCTTTCTAGGATGAAACAGTCGTGCTCTTGCCCTGGGAAGTGTGCAGATATCCAGTAATGTGGAGGCCACCGGTGTTTGGGCAGGTCCTGAGGTCTATATCCATAATATTTGGAGAACTTTGCCACTTATAGATGACTGGGCAGAAAACTACAAAAGGTCAAAGGTGGAAGAAATTCCATCTTTGGATTGGAATCAATTCAGCTTGTTTCTACAGACCTCCCAAACGCATACTTGATGTACTCTTTCAGAGACCACTGTTACTATCAAGCATTTGATGACAATAAAGTTGCAAAGGATTGTCAGGAATATTTATTTAATCTCCTTCATCTTTTATTCCTCTATATCCAAGCTAAAGCTGGAGGTAGTTCACAGCAGTAGCTGATGGATTATCTGACAAATTGTTCAAGAAATTTGTAAGGGGTTCATAAGTCCAAAGCCAGTGTACACTAGAACTAGACAAACGACCCAATATTCCTATTCCTCTCTAGAAGCCAACGAGTTTGTTATGGAGGTGAGCCGAGAACTATCCTGAACAGTGCCAAATATTTTCCAGAGTCAGAAACTGCAGAGAAGAAAGTTCCTTTTTACTGCCAAATGCCTGAGGCAAAAGGGAACATGGGTAAATTTCATTTTAAGAAAAGCTCAATCCAGCAGATGTGGAGGAGAGACATTTGGGCCAGAGGTGCCAGGTGGGTACATGATGCCATGTAGAATGGTAATACCTGCTTCTTTAGCAAAGTATTTTAAGAAACTACAAGAAAAGAAAGAGTGCAACTCCTAATTGCCACCTCATTAGCCAGCACTCAGGGAGAAGGGTGAGAAAGAAAGAATTGTTGGAAAGACAGAGTTCCTGCAAATTTCCGGTGTCACAAGGAGGACATAAATGATCCATTTGTTAGATCCCAACACACATCAGAACTACTTATCTGCAGTTGTGAGGGGATTACACAATAAAATGTTCACAGGCTTCCCCCTTGGTGGTCTCTCTGCAGAAGTTAAGATCGCAGAAGAAGTCATTCAAACACAGCCTGCTTTTTTCACTAGCAGCATGGTTCCCAAGCACTCCTCACAACCACTTTTGGCCACCTCAGCCTGCTCTCCCCTGAAGTTTGGATTCATTACTGCAGCCCACCACGCATCTTGATGCCCATTAACCTGAGCTGGTGTCAGACCATATGCTTGGAAATGCCACTATTGCCCCCTCTCTCCAGAGGCCCTGACAATGCAGTGTTTTTGTTTCTTTCACCCCAGCATTCACCCCTTCCTCAGTGTTCCTCCTTTCAGCTGCTCACAGCATTACAGCAGCATGCCAGCTCCATTCATGCCCCTAAAATGCCACTCACCTGATGCCCAAGGCTGTCTATCACAGATTGCCTGCATGAGGCTGCTCAGTAAAATGTTTTGCCTTTTCATTAAAAATACCTGAATTAGATGTCACATTATAGATTTAACAATTCATTCTCTTAGAAAGGGAAATGCTTTGTACACATTTTCATGGTCCATCTGATAACACAAAACCTGTTACGAAGAAGTGAAGTTAGATGATTATGGGTATGTCAGACCATCAGATTAGCCATGGCTCCTTCTAGTGAGAACTGGCATTTGTCCTCTTGATAACTAATAAATAATAATTCACAACAACAGAAAGATAATTACAAGTCAAAGTAATTACACTGTGCAGGTAAAATATATCTGAGTAAAAGCACTGTCAATAAGGTGAGAGCAGTAAGAATAATTTAGCCATCAATAATTTTGTGGTTGTATCCTTTAAGGATGACTAGTTATAAGACAAGATAGCATCCCCCTATGTAAGGCAGTCATAGACCTCCATAACAACCAGTTAATGGGGACCAGATGTTTAAGCACAGAGACGTGACCTTGCAAGACTTTTGGAAACATCTAGGCAACACATATGAAGAAGTTATTCACTTGGACAATAGGCAAAGGTGTACTTAGGCACCTTAATCTAGCACATAGTAATTCTTTAAGTCATATATACACCAGTGTGCTATTCTGACCTTCCCAGACATCTCTTGGTGAAGGTCCCTGTTTCATGAAATGTAATGAGTTTTAGAATTAAGTCCAGTTTCATTTTACTCATGCCCCTGACTTCAGAGCTTCTTAGATCAGCCTGGCAGGAGGTCCTGAAGACAACATTTTTACTTATCTGTGCCAAGTCTCCTCTAGTGGTAGCTGCAGACCAAAAATGCTGCACAAAACAAGAAAGGTACTATTTCCAACTATTTCTTTTGAAGCAGGTTTTCACAATACTGTATTGCTTTGTCAGCTTTGAAGAATAAGGGAATTCTTTGAGTATAAAAGGCTGACAGCCAAAAGCATCTGCAACAAATAATGATGCTAGAAGTTGCTTTTCTTTGAAGAACAAACAGAATCAATAGGAATTTAGCACTAAGTGAGAACTTCCAGGAAACAGAGCAAAAAGAACAGAGAAAGCACAGGTTTTCTCTCCAGAAAGGACACTGGGGGGAAAAAAAAGGAAAAAAGAAAAACAAAAAGAGTTCTAACTCATAGTGATGAGAAATTAGACCTTTTGCTTTATGGTGGCTGTTATTGGCTCTTCTTACTGCACAGGCAGAATGGCAGAGTTGATTCTTCATGAAAAAGACTTAGCACTGCTTAGATGCATAAGGAAAACACAAGCCTTGCTCTCACATAGTACAAGTAGAGATATTGCCCATGAAGTGTTCTTGTAGTCACTCATTCAGAAAACAATTTACTGTATAAACTGTGTCCTGAAGTGTTCTGGGCAATCTGCAGTCTGGAACTGTTTGGCTTCAGAAGCCTGGGCTGAACTTTCTCCCCTAACATTTTATTTTGAATAGAGATGCGATCATAGAATCATAGAATGAGCTGGGTTGGAATGGACCTTTATTAAAAATCATCTAGTTCCAAAATCCCTGCTCCATCCCTCTAATCATCTTGCTGGACCTCCTCTGGACTCACTCCAACGGATCCATGTCTTTCCTGTGCTGGGGACCCCAGAGCTGGATGCAGCACTGCAGGTGGGGTCTCACCAGAGCAGAGCAGAGGGGCAGAATCCCCTCCCTCTCCCTGCTGCCCACGCTGCTTTGGATGCAGCCCAGGACACGTTTGGCTTTCTNCAATTCATCTTGGTATCATCTGCAAACTTGCTGAGGATCTTTTGATCCTTTTGTCTGTGTCATTGATGAAGGCGTTGAACAACACTGGTCCCACTATGGATCCCTGAGGGACACCATTCATTACTGATGTCCGTCAGGACCCTGAGCTATTAATCACTACCCTCTGGCTGCCATTATCCAATCAATTCCTTATCCATCTAACAGTCTGCCCATGAAATCCATCTCTCTCCAGTTTAGAGAGCAGGATGTTGGGGGGGGATTGTGTCAAAGACTTTACGGAAGTCCATATAAATGGCATCTGTAGCCCTTCCCTTGTCCAATGACACACTTTCTCCAACACAGGCCACTAAATTGATCAGGCAGGACCTGCCCTTGGTGCAGCCGTGCTGGTTGTCTTGAATCACCTTGGTGTCTTCCCTGTGCCTTAGCAGAGCTTCTAGGAGGATCTGTTCCAGGATCTTCCCAGGTACAAAGGGGAGGCTGACGGGTCGGTAGTTCCCAAGGTCCTAGTTTCTAAACTTTGTAAAGAACATTGTACCATGTTTTCCCAGTCTCCTGGGACTTCACCTGACTGCCATGACTTTTCAAATACCGTGGAGAGTGGCCTGGCAGCTACATCAGTGAAATTGCTCAGGGCTCTGGAAGGTATCTCATCAGGTTCCATGGACTTACATACATTCAGGTTCCTCAGATGGTCACAAACCTGAGCTTTACTTTGAGTGGGAGGAACTTTGCTCCCTCAGTCCTCATCCTGCTGTCCCTCCACTTGAGAGGTGTGAGAAGAGAGGTTGCCATTGTGTACTTAGGCAAAAATATTGTTGATTACTTCAGTCTTCTCCTTACTCATTGTTACCAGGTTTTCAGCATTGTTTAACATTGTTTACACCTTGTCTTTCCTTTTCTGGTTAATGTACTTGTAGAAGCCTCACTTTAGCCTTCCTTATCCCATCCATACACAACCACACTGGAAAATACCTTTAAAAAATCACAAAACTTAAAGTATGTACACAAAAAAGGGATTTTTTTAAAGGCAAAACAGGAGAGTCTTGTGTATTTTACTTACTCATATTGCCTTATCTTACCTCTATTTTCTGAAGAGCCAACAGAGATGCCACAACCAAAGCAAACTATCTTCCTTCCCTACCTCTTGTTTGGGAACCCCTCCTCTCATTGGTTCTATCAGTGCTGGCTCAACGGGCAGGAGAAGAGCAAAATAAAAAGGACCTGAAAAAGAGTCAACAGATGGCCCTGGAGAGCAGTGGAGATGGAAGAAAAATTCCTCTGACTCACAGTAAGGCAGTTTGAGCAAGGTTAGAGAGTGAGGAAACACGACAAGCCAAAAAAGAAGCAGCTGCGGCAAGGGGAGAGGTAAGCATGCACTGAGCAATCTTCTGTTTCCTACCAAACAGAAAGGCTGGGCAGCTATATCCCCCCCCAACCCCTTCACCTGTCTCTACCCCTGCCCCTTTTATTTATTTCATGTCTCTTCAATCCATATTTAATCTCCTGGTTCAATCCTTTTAAACTGCCTCACAAGGGCATTTGGGCTGCCGATGTTTGAACTGCAATGTTTTCAGTTCCTTCTGATGGTTAAGGGCTAACAGAAATTGATCCTGAAAAGTAGAACAAAACAGAACAAACCAAGCAAGATTGTTTCACAGGGAAAAATATTAAGCTTCAGAAATGGAAATATTTTGTGGCCATGCTGTGGTTTTTAAAAACTTTCCTGTTGAAGACTTTCCCAATCCAAGGCAAATTTTTGAGCAGAGGCTTGAGGAATAGCTGTAAGGAGTGTGATTTTATAAAGCTCTGTCTGTGGTAAGCACATTGAGCACATCCATATATTGCAAACATGACCTTAGCCCCTTAGTCTTCTTTCTTTTTTTTTCCAGAAAAGTGTCATTATGAGTCTGGTTGACATTTCTGAAGAAAGAGAATTGCACTTCTCTTAATAGTCCTTGATCTATTTCATCATCAAGGATGCTTACAAATTCTCATCTGCACATATGAGTTGCCTATCAGATAGGCATGTCATAATTCACTATTATGAGGAAAAGAAAGAGGCCATTTATGGGGAGCACTGGTCTGATCAGAAGAAAGTGCAGGCATTAGAAGTCCACTAGCTTAGACTAAAGATAACTGGGAGAAAAACATGGCTAATTCCTCAGTCTCCAGTCCATTCTCCCCTGTTGCTTTACATGAAGACTACCGTTGTTGTGCTGATTCCAGAGCAGATTGCAGATTGCCTCCTTACGTTTGCCCGACTGCCTGCAGTCCCACGTGCTTGCTTCGTGCTAGCTGAAGCTACATTAATCTGCGGTCACCTTGCATCTAACCTCATCCCAAAGCTGTGAAGACAAGGAAAGTTGCAAGAGAAAAGAGTGGCCACCAGTGCTGGATGTCAACTGATTTTGATGGAAACTGCCGAGATTTTGGAAGGAGGGCTGCATTGGGGCACCATAAGCAACACATACAGCAGCCAGTGGTTTTTGTAATTAGGCAGCATCAGTTCCTTTGTAGTTTTAAGCACGCGTGCTGTATAGCCTTTTTGGGAGATGTTCCATGCTACACCTTTACACACTCACAGCACTAAAGCTTTGAAAATTGCAGTAGGAGACAACTTATGTTATTGTCCATGGAAACAAATGCCTGAAGTCAGCTCCCTTTGCTGCTGATCCTCAGAAGGACAGATCTGCTGAGGAACTGAACTAGATTTTGAGATTACACGATCTTTAAATATTGTGAGCACAATGAGGCGTGCTGCCATGCCACTACTTACAGGCTCCCAGTGTTGTAACCTTCATCTCCTCCAGCCACAGGTTAACTCTTGCCTACCAAAGCCCTTTTTTTCCAAAAATAACCGCTTTTTTTTTGCCACAGCTGAAGAGAATCTGGCTGAGCTTTCTGCCAGAGGCTTGCAGAAACCAAAACTGATGAAAGGATTCCGTTTGAGACAAAGCTAAATGCCAGCAGTGGGTGAGTTGACACCATTTCTGATGATGTATGTTACTAGGTGGTCCATGTAAATGCAATAAATTTATAAACAGAAATTTTTTTATAAGTATCTGAAATACAGGCCTGCAAATCCTCTTGGAGATTTTATTGGGTTTGCATGGCCAGGGTTTTTGGTGGCATGAAGGGCTCTAGCGGTGCCTTCTGTGACAAGCCGCCTGAAGCTCCCCCCACATCCAGCAGAGCCAATCCCACCTGGCTTCCAGCAGAACATGTCACTGGCCAAGGCGGGGCCAATCAGAAATGGTGGTAACACCTCTGTGACATGTTCAAGAAGGAAAATAAAAAGTGGCTGGGGAGATGTAGTTCTTGCCAGAGAAGAGCCGAGTGAGAATATGTGAGAGGAACAAGT
>VYXC01010746.1:213355-228186 GCA_013397175.1 Platysteira castanea | reverse complement strand
TGTGAGCGAATAGGGAGAGGGGAAAATGGTGTGAGTGGTAAGTTGTGTGTCCATAGCACATTTACTCAAATACATTTTCATTTGCATAATACACATGCAGCTAATGAATTTACATAAGTTTTTTTTTTTGAGAGATTTAATTAGGAAAGCATTTATTACTAAATTACTACATGAACGACTGTGAATGGGAAGAAGGGAACACGAAACCAAAGAGCTGACCTGAAGCAGATTTTAGAAATGTCTCTGTATGTGCAAGGATAGTGATGCAGTAAGTAAAAAGGCACTGCATTGAAATGTACTTTGGTCGTTCAAACGGCTCAACTTTGCATTGCCCTTTACTAGTTAAAGTTTTTGTGACCCATTAAGCAAATGCACTGAAAACAAGAATTCTCTGCAGAGGCAGATTTAGGTTGCAAAGTGGAACTTTGCATAAAACCTCAGCTACGGGGAAGTGTGCATCAAAAAACCCCATGAGCACAGGAGGTGGTTTAGGTACACACCTACAGTCAGCAGCTATAGTTTTCCTGTCATGCAGAAAGTCCTTCGCTAACACACACAGACACAAACACACACACTCTCCACTCTCTCCCAACACTTCAGGCCCTGCATATGAAATACAGCTGCTCTCAAAAAGCCCAAGGTTTTGCTGCACCAAATGGGTGTTCCTCATCTGTTCAGAAGACCTACCAGATCCTCATAAACAATGGGACTGTGCCAGCCAGATGAAAACTACTTTCAGAGGGTATTTTTAGATCCAATACAATACTTTTGATCAGTCACACCCTCAGTTTCTTCCCCCGCCAAAAAGCTTTTCCTTTTGGGCCATATGTTAGGAGATGTCTCAAGTTGCATCTTTCCTCCACAATGTCAAGTGATGACAGGTGAATTGTCACCCTGAGTGCTGTGTTGTATCAAAGGAGCAATTCCAAAGCTGCACTCCAAATGGCTACGGAGGAAACACCCTGGTGCTAACTAAAAACAGTATGTAGGAAAAGTAAACACTATCTAACCTTTCTCTCTGTCATCTGCCAAAACATTCATTATTTGCTTCATTCATTTTGCTTGTTAGGCCCTCACTGTTGAGCTATTACTATCATGTGGTCTAACTATGGTTACAATATATGCATGCAAGTCAGTTCTTTTGCTAAGCAGACTGGATTGGTTTTGTTTAGTTGATTGCTTGGTTGGTTCTTGAGTCACACATCACACAAGCCACTGTGTTTTGGACAATTTTTCTTTATTGTCTGTGAAGACAAAGCTCTGTTGAATTCAGGTTTTAAGACCTTCTAACCCTTTCTTAATCATATGAGGTGAAATCTTAATTACTATAGCTTACCTTTCAATTTCCCAGTGTACACACATTCTAATTATTTACAGCTCAGCATCACTATCTCCATAGTATTTATAGTCTTCTGAATTAAAAAAAAAACATTGTTAAAGAACAGACTCTCAAACAGAATAAATGAATCTAGCTTCACTCTCTTCTGTGTATTGACATCAACTCCACCAGCAGGAATCCAGCATTCAAATGGTAAAAAATGTCACTCTTCCCTTTCTGAAAAAGAACAAATAAATCATTCTTACTCTGTAAGAAGTATAATCACAAAGACACGTACAAGACTCATGCTTACAAAACCTTTCCTTTCATTCTTCAAAAACCTCACAGTCTAGTCATTATTTATTATTATTATTTTTTAAGTAAGAAAGGCAAGTTATGCAGAAGTTCATAAAAAATCACCAAAACAAAAGAGCAACAGCAACATCACTGGGGCAATAGAAATAAGCGGATTTGGACTTTCATTACAGCCTGGAGGGAAGTTTTGTATTGAATTCATTCTTCAAAAAAAAGCAAAACGAAAAAAAAAGGAAAATAAAAAGAAAAAGAGGGGGGCGAACAAGAAGAAAGGAAGACTGAACAAGTGAGAGTTTTGTTGATGGTGGTAGTTTAATGACTTCCCTTTTCGGTGCTCTTTGACTGCTTTCCAGCCGCTCCCCTCCTGGGCCCATTTCTGTGGCACACTGGGCTTGGCTGGGTGCCAGGGTGACAATCAATGTCTAAGCAGGCTCTTCAGGCAGAGATTATTCCTTGGGTCCCTTTGTTTTATTAGTGAGGAGGTGGGGGGCCACAGGGGTGATTTCTAAACTGAAACAGGATGTCCCGCTGGTGTCTCAGGCTGTGAAAGTCTCCATTTCACCGGCTGTACCGGTGATGCAAGATGGCTTAAGTTAATCCAGTGAGACTAGGCTGCAGATTTCTTCTTTAGCTTTTTTTCCTTTAAGACACAAAAACCTCAGAGGGATGCCGCCTTAACAGACAGCTCTAGGGAGGCTGTTCCTCAGGATAATAAGCCAACTAGAAACTATCATGTTAAAACATGTATCTGAATATACCTATTATCCACAGACAGAGCTTTCCAAATTAACTGTGATTCAGCCTCCCAGACAATTATACAAAATGCTTCAAGGAAATAAGTGATTGAGCAGGTATGCAAAATCACACACAAACAGGTATTAGTCAAATAATTCTCAAATTCAGGCTTTTAGTTTTTGTGTAGCAAATGACATGTCAGTAGGTTAAAAATCAGAAAATAGTAAGTTCTTCAGAATTTAGTTCAGCATCTATTGTTTTTGAACAATAAAATCTCAGAAAATTGTATGGTTGTTATGCATGAACAGCTTTTACTGAGCATATTTGTATTGTCCATGTTTTTTATTAAAGAAAGCAAAGAACAGATCAGTGCAACATTGTTAAGCTCTTACACATCTTTACAGAAAGCCTTCTCTAATAAATAAGTAAAGTTTTTTCTGTATATCCTGCTGGTATAAAAAAATGCAATTCACACTACAGCTATTTTTGGCTGGTTTAGGTAAAATATGCCACCTCTCCTTATTATGAAAGGAGTTTCCTTATTTATGAAAGGAGTCATCAGAAATTGTTTGTAAACATAGTATCATGTTTTACAGGTCACTTCTGTTTACTGAGCTACATTTTTGTATGGGTCCTAAAAGCTGACAAAATTTAAAAGATTCAGCCTTCATGGTTTCCCAGCCATTCCCCAATCCCTCACCAGAGGAGAGAGCACCATACTAGACAGAACTTCAACCACTTGCACAAAATTTGTCTCACTGGGTCCATAGCAAAACTGGTGTTGAGGAACAGGCTTCCTCAGACCCAAACCAGCAGCTGGTGCCCTGCCCTGAACTATTCTGGGTATGTACCAGAGAGTGATATTTGGTTTCCTACATAGCCAAATGAATTTCAAACTGGTTGCTCCAGGGAAAAGGAAAATGAACACACAGTTTATGTCCATGCTTCGTGGATATGAAATGCAATAACATGGATGAATGTAGAATTACCAGAAGAAAACAAAACAATAAATAAAAAAGATGGGTAAACAATGATCCCTCTACCCTTACATCCTCAATAGCTTAAAAAGAGAAAATTAGAATAAGGGAGAAGGTTCATCAGCCAGGAGAGGTTGAATGGGCAGACAGGCTTTGGCCAGTTCTGAAGCATGTTGCAAAACACAGTATGCAGATCTTAATTTCTTGCTTGAAACCTTGGTTGCTGCTTGCAGGCAACATAAGTTTAGGTATTTCCCATGTTGACAGAGAACAGCTGTATTTCACAGCTGTATTTCACAGCCACAGTTAGGTGCCTGGGCAGGAACAGTGAATTCACAGAAGAAGAGGCTTCTATCAGTAATGAGTTTCTCCCACCCACAGAAGGGGCTCACTGCAGTTTGAAGACATTTGTCTGTCTTTGGGATACGAACTGTCTTGCATTTTCCTGCTTCAGCACTTAACACAACTGGAAACATTTTAACAGGAATAATGTTTTACCAAATACATAGCTACTGTAGTTGTCATGGAGACCCTGTAAAACTGGAATGGAGAGAGGAAAGCAGCATTATCAGTACAAATTATGTGAGATGTGACCCAAGAAGCAGTGCCTGTATTACAGTGTTAAGTGTCCTCAGCCCAGTCTGTAATCCAGGCCAGCTTCCAAGACAACTAAATATTGTCACACCCTGTAATAACTGTCTCACACTGAACACCTTGGTGAAGAAAAGAAAAGCAAAACACCATCAATATGAAAGTCTACATGTTTGAATCACTCTGAGATTTCCTTATTGCTGGACAAGGAGAATGCGTACCTGCCAGGCAGATGCTTCAGGAACTACCTGCAGTTGTATTTCAGGCTAGGAAGAGCCCAGAATGAGGCAGCTTCCATCTGTCTTCTGGTTTCTTCACTGTCTTATTTCCATCAGTTAAGCTTTTCTGACCTTCATATTTATTTTTATTTTAAAAAGAGCACTCGGGCCATCAGCTATAATGGCTATAGTCAGGTAAATAACTTGGAAACATACATATATTACCTTTTCCACTTGGGAAGTAATGATGATTTGAGGCAGCACAGAAGACAACCACTTTCATTTCACAGTCAGGGTGAAATATCATGTGTGCACAGGCGTATGCTCACACTGTGCTTGCTGAGCATGAAACCATTCCTGAGGAAGGAAGAACGAAAGACGTCAAAAATGCTCAAGAGAGAGACACATAGCCGAATGCTGCAAACATCTTTCACCTTCATTGCCATGCAATACATCTGCTCTTTATTTCCAGAAATCAAACAATATAACATGTAGACATTTTTGCTTTTATAACCATGTAAATACGGTAATGACCACCCCACAGAGCTGTGGCTACACTCAGAGCTGAAAAGGAAACTTGTATGTGTCCACAGGTCCCCATTCAGCATTGTTCCCTATATCCCTCTGGGACTGCACCATTTCAACAACTAGTAGTCCTATCAGCATTGCTAAAGGGCATTACCACCCCTTCCCTGCTTTAGAGACTACTTTTTCAGTTCAAGAGTAACATATATGCTCGTATGAGCACAGGGGCTTATATGAACATGAATTTTAATGGCTGTGTGAAGCTGCTTGCACAAAGTACCTGAGTGAGAACACACTGACAATTCACACTGAATGAATGCAGCACAGATTATTCCTTTCCTTATGATCACCTTGGTTGAAGAATTATTTCAATTCCTACATCCCAACAGCTGACAACAAAGAACTCTACTGTATAACAGAATTTCTTTTGCATTATTTTGTGATTATACACACCAGAACAAATTGTGATCTATAGGTGCACAGATTGTTCTGGCTACTAAAAAGGGAATAAAAATTTCTGTGCACATTAAGTTACTAAAGAAAACTTTGTAGGACTAATCAGGCTCAAAAGCAGATTGCTTAGTTATGTATTATGATATAGTCTTACTTTTTTTAAAGTCCCTGTGATTCTGACATGTCAGAATCTTTTACCATAAATTGTATGTATATATTTGTGTATGCCTGAAGATAACTTCATGTACATTTTTGCTGTCTAGAGCAAGATTCATAGACCTACAGAAGAGGTTATTATTGATCTCTGATTTCATCTCTGATGAAACCAAGCCATGCCAGAAAGTCATTTGTAAGGATCTCCCCAACTCTTGGGACTCCTTTCTCTCTTGAATTTGAGAAAACCTCTGGCAAACTCCTTTTTCAGCTAGCCCATACTACTTTTTAAGCCCATGCTCCACTGAGACAGCAGAACCAAACCACAGTAAGTGTTCAGAGCTCCAAGGTCAGTTTTAGAATTACAGCTGATTCTGCAGATGCTGCAGAACTTGTGTACAGTGAAAGTTCTGGGGATTAGCTCCCCGTCTCAGGTCCTGTCGCAGTGTCCTGGCCTACTGGTCCCTGCCCCCACTTCTTGATAATGTCAGACAGCTGCAGCAATAACACATTGCAGCCAACGCAGCCTGCATGCCACTGCTAGTTTTTTGTGGCTTTGTAGTAGCCTTTATAGGCAACACATACTCTGTGTGTGTGACAAGAGGGAGGGAAAAAGTGAAAACAAAATGTGAAGAGTTATCTTTTTTCTTTCAGGATCAGAAAGATCAGATAAGGCAACATTCAGCTTGCAAAGACATCAGTGCAAAGAGCTGTGTTGAAAAAAGTACTCTCACATCACACGGTAGAAGGACTGCTGCTCAGTGTGGTTTTCCAAAGGTTGGAACAATCACTTTTACATTCTCACTTACTGTTCCCCCAACGGAGAGCAGAGAGTCCACAGCATCTGAACCAGCTATTCTTCCCCCAGGCTCCCTAGAATCAAAGATAACTTCACACTGAGGGTGACAAGGCCTGCTCATGCGGTGTGGTTGTCATGGTGGCTTTCTTTTTCCTTTTTGATTCATCCTCAGAACTCCTAACATTTTCCAGTGATGGAGCAGAACTCCTGGCTACCTGTTCTGTAGGCAACTACAGCATGTCTTCCACCAAGCAGTCACTGTGCTGTGCTGTAAAACAATGTTGGAAACACAAATGCTGCTTTGAATATTTAATATTATTGAAGATCCGATGCAGAGCATTGGTGTGCTAAAGGTGTAGAAAAGCCACAATCAGATTATCTTTTATTTTCTAGATAAAATGCAGTGAAAAATATGCAAGCACTCAAATATTTAGCAGTTCACAGTGATTGTAAGAACGTCTTTCTTCTTCTATAAACATTCTTTTCTATTGTTAATAATTCTGCTTCCTTTCTTGGTTTACAAAATCACTGAACCATAGAATATGCTGATTTGGACAGGACTCACTAGTATCATCAAAGTCCAACTCCTGGTCCTTCAAAGAACATCCTCAAGAGTCACACCATGTGCCTGAGAGCATTGTTCAAACACTTCTTGAACTCTGTCAGGCTGGTGCTGTGACCACTGCCCTGGGGAGCCTGTTCCAGTGCCCAGCCACCCTCCGGTAGAAGAAACTTTTCCTAATATCCAGCATAAACCTCCCCTGACACAGCTTCAGGCCATTCCCTCGGGTTCTGTCACTGAGCACCACGGAGAGGAGATCAGTCCCTGCCCCTCTGCTTCCCCTCATGAGGAAGCTGTAACTGCAGTGAGGTCTGTCCTCAGTCTCCTCCAGGCTGAACAGACCAAGTGACCTCAGCCACTCCTCATGCCTTTCCCTCACGGCTCTTCACCGTCCTCATGGCCCTCCTTTGGATGCTGTCTAATGGTTTAATACCTTTTTTATATTGCAGTGCCCAAAACTGCCCCCATCAGCCGAGGTGAGGCCGCCCCAGCTCAGAGCAGAGCAGGACAATCCCCTCCCTTGCCCAGCTGGTGATGCTGTGCCTGATGCCCCCAGGACACGCTTGGCTCTCCTGGCTGCCAGGGCACTGCTGACTCATGTTCAATTTGCCACTGACCAGGACCCCCAGGTCCCTTTCTGCAGTGCTGCTTTGCAGCACCTTGTTCCCCAGTCTGTCCATACATCTGGGGCTGACCATCGCAGCTGGTAATATCTCAAACATCTACAGCTGAAATGCTGAGACGATAATTTTTTTCCTGGTTTTTTGTTGGGTTTTTCTGTTGTTGTTGTTGGTTGGGGGAAGGAGGTAGGGGGCTTTGTTTATGGGGTTTTTGTTTGTTTTTACGTAAGACATGGCTCTGATTTCCCAGCAACAATATCTCAGACTTGCTGTTTGAGAAATCTTAGAAAGTGCCTTTTTAAAGCATTATTCCTACATTCTTCACAATGTGTTTCCATTATATTCATTAATATACAGGTTGCATTTACCTAAACCCTTATGTCTGTACTGTGTGTGAGACTGGCACAGTGTGGGGGCTCTGCCTTTGCCACATGCAACTGCAGCAAGTCTGCTGTGAGGTAGAACCCTTGTGGCTGCAGATGAACAGAAAGGAACCCATATATCGTGAAAAACTCAAAATCATAACCTTTCAAGCACTGAGTGGCTGAATACAAAATTGGTACGTCAGGACAATACTTTGTGATACATAAAAAGACAGAGACAGAGAAAAGGAATGTTTGCCAGAACAATGAGTCTCTCTGTTCAAGACATTGAAAAAGAGGAGGGAAATAACAAGCCTCTGTAACTATTTTAAATGCATAACACTTGAGGTCAGTGTTTCCAGGGTCTGTAGGTTTTGGATTTTTGTTTTGGTTTGAGCTTTTTTGGTTTTTTTTTTTTCTTTTATGCAGTGACTCTCCTTCATTCCTTTGGTTTTTGGAAGTAGTAAAGATGGCGCTGAAAAAGTCTTGGTCGTGAAATCTGTATTCTGGTTCGTTTTCTGCCACTGACCTTTCAGATGACCTCAAGCAAATAATTCTAAATCTGCTTTTTTCTGTATCCTAGATAGATGGTTTCTATTTCTATAGTCTATTTTCACAGATAATAACTAACTTTAGGGACTTCTTCAAACATTTGAAGATATTCCTCTGTAATGCAGTAAAGGCCAGCATTATGAAATCACACTCAGCCTTCTATGAGGTGGCTGTGTCAGTGGATGAGGGACACCAGTACATGTTCTTTACTGTGACTTTAGCAACACTTTTTACACAGTCTCTTGTAACTATTGAAATTGAAGTCAGATAAATGGACTGTGAGATGTTATGAAAACTGGCTTCACTGCCAGGCTTAAAGAGTTGTGTTCAGTAGCATAAAGTCCAGCTGCAGGTCAGTCAGCAGCAGTGTGCCCCACAGGTGGATCCTAGGGCCAGTACTATTTCATTCCTTGATGAATGTCCAGAAAGACTAGACAGAGTTTGCAGGTGACACAAAACTGGGAGGGGTGGTTGCTAGACCAGCTGGATAGTTCAGCCATCCAGAGGTACCTGGACAAGCTGGAGAAATTGGCTGGCTGAAATCTCATGAAGACTGACACGAGGAAATGCCAAGCCCTGAACCTGGACAGAAGTTAGCCCATGCACCAGCACATGCCTGGATATTGACTGTCTGGAAAGTAGCTTTTCAGAAGAAGTCCTGAAGTGTCCTTGTGGACAGCATCTGACCTTGACTCAGCAATATGCTCTTGCAGCAATGAAGGCCAACAGCCTCCTGTGCTCCATTAGGAAGGTGCCACGAGGTGGAGGGAAGTGATCCTTACCCTCTTCTCAGCGCTGCTGAGACACACCTTTGTGCTGCTCAAGTTCTGCTCTCCACACTAAAACGGTCCTGTAGACATAATGGAGAAAGCACGTTAAAGGCCAGGAAAATAGTTAAGGAATCAGAGCATCTATTGTACAAGAAGCTGAGAGAGAGGTCTGGCTATAAAGTCTGGAGAAAAGCAAGCTGAGAGGCATGTGTGTAAATATTTGATAGAAAGGTGTAAAGAAGACAGAGCCAGACTGCTCAGTGATGCCCAGTTAAAGACCACCAGACAATGGACACAAACTGAATTTTAGGAAATACCACCCAAACACCAGAAAACCCTTTGTTGTGATGAAGTTGGTCATGCACTGGACCAGGCTGCCCAGTGACTTTGTGAAGTCCACCCTTGGAGATTTTCAAACCCTGACTGGACTGTGACCCAAGCAATCTCCTGTGGTTAAGTCTGCTCTGAGCAAGGTGTGACAGCCTAGATGATCTTCAGAGATCCCTTCCATCTTCAGCTGTTCTGTGATTCTGTATGTGTTGGTATCAGCCTTGCAAGCTGATGCAGAGATATCTGCCGGTGGTTAGTTGGCAGTAACATTTTGCAAAATTTCTAACAGAAAACTTACAGAAGCAAAAATCTTTGTTGTTGCTTTTGTTGGAATAGCTATTCTGGTCTGTGGTTTGGTGGTTGACATTCTTTCCCAGGTGATTTAAATTGGTCAAAAAAGCTTTTTCATCACTGGTGAAACAAAAACAAATTACTAAACTTCAATTCATTTACATTCTTTCTATCACAGATCTGCTCGTATCATGCCCAGGTCTCCTTGTTCACCAGCTGTTGCTTCCTGAGCCTGACTCATCTGCCTGACCATGGCCCTGCCACCTTCAGCCTCCAAGGACATGGGATGATTCTGCCCCTTGGTCAGGAAAATGCCCATGGGTTTTCCCTGCTACATAGACCTTGCACGATACAGCCCTGCTTTTGAGACAAGTAAGAAAGATTATGCAGAAAGGATTGTTACTATGGGTTCAGGTACACCAGCAGCACTGTAATCTCTTCCAGTATATTTTTCAGCATGATTTCAAAAAACAGTAGCTTGCTTAATGGCTCCTCAAGACAAATCTGTCTCAGCAGGCCCATTCCTGACAGGATACGGCTGAAGAGAAGTATCCCATATGGATTACAAACAGTCACCTTCCTTTTCCAGTTGGAAAAATACCTAGAAATCCAGACAGTAAAACAAAGAGATTTCCAGCTGTGGCTTACTTCTTAAACTACACTATGTCAATAGGATCTCATGGAAGAGATGAAAAAACTGCCATGAGTTGAGATAGCTCTTTCTTTCTTTGCGTTCTCTGGCTTAATCAGTCAAAATTTAGAGATAGCAATGCTGTGCTGAACTATGGTTAATAAATTTGAATCATGCCTGTGAAAGCAGCTCTAAATTCACCCTGAGAGAGGAAATGGTTCTCTGTTTCTGCATGGATTTTTTTTTATTTATTGGTATTACATATATGGTATTGTATTTGGCATAACGACAAAAAATAAAACATTCCACATTGCAATTGCCATATTTTCAAGGAACATATGTCTATTTTTCCTTGCTTTATGCAGTGAAGAAAAAGATAATATAGTGCATTCTCTTTCCTCTTCTCATAGACCAGAAACTTGGGCTACGACAACCAACTTATGCTTTCCAGCCCTGTTGAATTTGTAGCTCAGGGTAGCTCCTGAGCTACAAATTTCCATACAGAAATAAAAGGCAGAGATAAATTCCTTTTCTTGGCATTTTTGACAGTGACACAGGATAAGACTAATCTCTAACATGCAAAATTTAAGCATTTAAAACTGGTATCAACACTTTAATGGGCCCACTTTAAAAATAAGCACAATAGATGCGATTTCATCTATGTAACATCTATGCATATCCATCTGCTGCTGAGGCACACAGATGTTTCTTTCACTCAAGTAATGCTTCTTGTCAGTTATTTTGAGGAGAGGGCTTAGAATATATTTTATCCTTCAGTTTATTCTGATCATAGCAAAGATTTAGCCCAAAAGGCACCTGAATTTTTACAACAGTTTGCATGTATTTGTATATGCTTCAACATTATTCCAGAGGAGAGAACAAGAAAGAGCAACTTACCATCCCCAAGACAAAAAAAAAGACACAGGTTGTCAAGGTTGTCATAACATTTTCTACTGAGATTTACCATGGCTTTTCCATCAGTTAAGGAGATAGCACATAATATAAAGGTCAAGACATCTTCTCCCCACATGAGGAGGCTGGACTGCAAAAACACTGTCAACAAAGCAAAAGAAAATTCATCAGCTGAATTAACAGATGTGATGTATAAAATCTTTTACATTTATTAGCTTATGATGCGAAAATGAGCATGTTATCAGGATTCTTTTTTCAAAAGCGAACCACTGCTGGCTAAAAGTATCAAAATGTTTAGTATTTTAATAAGGAATCTGGGTATTTCACTGTCCACTCCATGTGAATATTCTACCATGAGGGCTGCAGTTGTTTCAGATTTCCTACTTGCACTAAGTGGAACTGATGCCAGTCAGCAGGTTTGCTTGTACAGCTGAGCTAAGTTTACAGCCCCTCTCACTTTTATGGACCCAGAGAGCTGACTGGCTAGCATGCTTCATCCACTTGAAATACAATCAGGGCACAGCATGGAGAGGAAAACTGTTCCTGAAGTCAGAAACTATTAATTTTTCTTAAAGCAAATAGAGTTCCCAGCATCCCCAGTGTTTTCAATGTCAGCTCTTCAAAACTTTCATTCAGTTCATCATGCTTATTGTGCATAAGGTCATGAGTGTTATTGAGCATTACTAAGTGCAATATTTACAGCTAGGTAGCTAAAGTTAATGCAATGTCTTTAATAAACTGCTGAATTTCTGCATATCCTGTTAGCACAGTAATTACAGGAGGTAAATAACGGAAAAACAATGTTATCTTTAATCATATGTCTACTTTTTAAGAGAGACTTGTAGTGTAGGAAAAAGCTTATCAAATGTAGATAAACTGTCAGGACCTTCAACACGAATCCTGAGGAGTCTCAGGCATCATGAGTTTAGGTCTGACCTCTTTGATTTTTCTTCTTATTTTAAGAAGTAAACACCAATGGTCATTAGCTTTTCATAAAGCAACCAAGAAAACAAAGGTCATACTTATTTTTTTTACAATAAGAATAATATTGATATCTTTTGAACTGTAATGTCCTTACTTTTAACAGACTACCCTTAGACTGAAATTTTTCATTAAAAATACTAGCTTCTAAAAGCAGCAATTATATCAAAAGATACTATTAAAATTTTTCTACCTATTAAATCCCAATTTGAACACAGTACACCAACATAGTTGTTCTGTTATGTAATATTTTCCTCACTGACGTTCCATTGAAATCCCAGAAGCTGTTCTGTGGAAGCTGCAGGAAAATCATAACTGGCATGTCCAGTATGAGGAGGAGATATTCCAAACCAGAACTCTGGTAGCTTACAGACAGAGTGGTAGCAAGAAGTCTCACAAGGCTGGATGCAGCTCATGAGTAAGTTGTACTAATCCTGCCCATGTCTTTCCTGGATGTATACTACCACCAGTTAGGCAATTTAACCAGTCTGGTCTGCTAGCTTCAAACTGCCTCACCAATGCCTCCCCTTTCCCACAGCACAGGAGATGTCTGAATAAATGCTAGTAAGAATTGCACTCTTTTGCCAGTGTCTGGGTACCAGCCACATTAGTGGGCTTTGACTCTGCGGTCATTACATCCAGCATATGAATGTCACAAAGTCTGGGATACAGGATTTCAGCAGCTGAGCTGTGCACACCTCCACAGAAAAGCACACCATATAATTTCCCTTTAAAGTAGGACAGGAAATTGTATAGGCAGAACATAGATCACCTGAAAGTGGTGCTTGACAGAAAGATCCAAATGCAGCCTTCAATTATGACAGATGTCCATGACTAGGATTCACTGCATAGCTCAGCAACAGGAAAAATACGTTTACACAGACTGTATATGATGAGAAACCAAGAAGGAAACAAAGCGGCATTTAATTTTGGTCTGTAGCTGAACGAAGATATTTGGTATAGTCCATTCTAAGGATTATTGCTGCATGATAATTATGCTTTCTAGATGCAACGGAGGGTGTCAAATATACTGCTGGGTTGTACTGTCAAGATATTAGAGGTAAAGGTTTTGATTTGGAGGATGAATGAGGGCTAGGTAGGCAGCAGAACATGACAAAGGGAAGACTTGCAGAACCTCCTGCCAGCAAGAGACGTTATCCAACATCATTAAGGGTCAAAAATGTTGCAGAGTAGAGACAGTGCATGCTGGACTTAAATATAGACCTTTAGAATATGTCTAGAGATACTCATTCTGAATTGCCATGTGGAAAAACATAGGTTGCAGATGATTTTTGCAGGAAAATATGTTCAGAGATAAGTGAAGGTTTTGTTTCTCATCTAGCCTGTCCATTTCCGCATGTCATTGGATGGTATCTGACACATTCTTTCCATGGCAGCAGCACAATGTCCTACAAAAGGTGTATGGACAGAAATCCACACAGTACAGTGTATTTTGCAGGTTACTGCTGTCTTGTAACTGTGCTCAAGAAAGTAATGCATGGGCATTTAAGAAAATAACATGGAGTGCACTCATTTATATGTTAATATGTGTGTGTATTTTCAGCCAAGAGAGCCTGCACCCTAGCAGGGCACAAATTTCAATGATGTCAGTTTACAAGTTACTTTCAAAAGAAGTAAGGTTTCAGAAAAAAACCTCCAAGAACTAAATTCACAGAGATTTAGAAATAATCAAAGGCATTTCTGAAAATCACCAAGTTTAGCACTCGTATTTGTTCAATCAATAAGCTTGTTCTAGTGTTTAAAACTGGTTATATTCATATAAGCTAGGAAAGCATTCATAAGGTCATATCATTTCACTGTGCCATATCTGTATTTTGTAAAGCTTATTGCATACTATTGCTTCTTATTTTCATCTTCTAAAATGGATCAACACAAAACAAGAAGTAGAAAGATATGTCAGTGCTTTGCCAGGCAGACAAAGTTTTGTGATCTCTGTTAGATTCAATTCAGGATTTACTGGATAAAATTTTCATCTCCATTCACCAAGGGATCTTGGTTCTCTGTTTTAATAGCTCCTCCTTGTTCTACAAAATGGTTGACAAACAACTAAGCTAGCATCCAAGACATCTGCTGAAGATAGGGAAGGCCCTTCAAATAAATACCTACCTTTTATCCCCTTACTCTTGTCTAGTCTCTGTTTCTAGAACATCCAGAAGATCCAGCTCAGCTTCTTCCCCCTCTCCCTCCGCCCCCCCTCAACAGCCGGCACCCGGGGTGGGGCGAGTTGCTGCAGTCCAGGAGGCACAGGAGCCCCAAGATCCCAAAACTCTCCAGCCAGACTCTGCACAGAGACACGTGAGTAAAGTGGATAACGGAGGTATTTTTGTTGTTAGCACCTGTGTTGGGTGTTAAGACATCTCTTGCAATTTGTTTGGGGACTCAAGAGGGTCCGGAGGGGGGAGTTTCAGGTGGAGTTTCCCTCCTTGTTTGCTATCAGTTCGTGAGAGCTGGTCACAGAGCTCGTGAGAGCTCAGGGAATTTAAGTTTCCCTCTGTTAGCTGGTAGCCAGCAGCCTTGGCATTCAGCCAGAGGGTGTAGTGGCTCAGAGGTTTGGATTGCATCCTAGCTACAGTGCTGTAACCCTGGGGTTGTAGGTTCCAAAGTACCTGTGCTGAGTTTTCTCTCTGCTTTTTGGCATATAGTAGATTTGCTTTACTTTATTTCTGTGAATTTTCTGCTTAAAACCATGGGGTCTAATGTTTCTCATAAGGAGAA
>VYXC01010746.1:142686-206039 GCA_013397175.1 Platysteira castanea | reverse complement strand
TACGGCGTGCCCCGCTTTTCGAGCTAGCCGGGGACATCGCCCGCAGTGGCAGATCGCGGGACCCGCCGCAAATTTCTTTCTGGGATTGGCACCATATAATCTTTAAAGTTACCCAACATTTTAAGCACCACATGTCTTTTAAATTCCTGTATTTCTCCTTAGGAGTTTGGACTCTGCATCTTACGCAACAGACACAGTAGATAGCTGCAAATTCTCTAGAGACTTGCATATTGCAATAAGTGACTGGGTGTCATGGGTTGGAACAGCTAGCCCAACAGCTATCGCGAAGTTGGTGGCATACTGGAAAAGTTATACAGCTCTTCTGAGCACCTCTAATACCTCTGAACTGTGTTTAACTGAGAGGAAATGAAAGAAAGAACTGAGTGACTATAAATATTTTTTTTCTTATTTAAATTTATTAATAATAAAAAGAGCTTCATAAGTTCCCTGTGAGATAAAGGAACACTCCTACCATACTAAAACTAGAACTGAAAAACCAAGAGTCTGATGACAGTCTGGAAGCTGATTGTAGAAGCAGCATTAGGTTCCAACAATCATTCCCTCACAGTGCTGCTGTGCATAAATCTGTGTCTCCATCAAAACTTGTAGTGAGCTGGGAATGTATTGTCAGCTCAGAAGAACTGGTAACTTGGTGCAAAGCAGTTAACAAGGATAGAGTTGTTGCAATCCTTGGGTTTCAAAATCCTTTAAAAATGTGACATAAATTGACTACATAAATGTTCCATGACTTCGGTTCCATATGGCACCATAATGGACTGGGTCAAAAAATCCACTAAGCTTCCCATGACAGCTGCTTTGCTGTAGCACAGGCTTGAGCATCAAGTTTGTAGTAACTGGAAGATGAGATCACTGAACATGGACTCTGCACACTTCAAAATCCAGTCAGATCCCCTACTTTGATGAGGACGTGCTATGAGGTGTGAGAACAGTCTATGGCCCATGTACAAAGAAAGCGGATTATTTTGATCACATGTGAGATAGGCTTTCCCAGATGGGTAACAAGAGAACATGTCAGGAAAGACAAACTGATTTTCTCCATGATAAGATGGCTAACTATCCTCAGCTTTCAATCTCAGACACGAAAACGTTTACCTTGCAGACCTGTTCAATGAATGCACTTTTGCATTCACACTTCTAGCCCAAGGTCTGTGGTGGTATGGCACTGTCTGGAATCAGACCTGGGCTGTCTAGCCAACAAACAATGGGCTAATGGAGACTCATTGAAAGAGTATTTGATTCTGTTTCAATCATTTAATCTATTTGTTTTCAAAGGCACAGCACACAGATTGAATAGGTTGGTGTTGCTAACTTTCCCTGGTACAATGGTCCTTTTGAAATCGGGGCATTGCTTACAACAAATTCAGTGCAATTGCTCCTGGGCATCTCAATTTTCCTTATTTTGTTTTGATCTCATATATATATATTATTTAGATGGTAAATTTCTCCATGATGTTCAGACATCGATGGAGTGCTGGGTCTACTCACAGTGCTGTGTAAGCAAAAATTCAGTCTCCAAAGTACTGTAAAAGTTACTTTTGTACAAGATCTACAGTGAGTGACAATAAGTGATTTAATAACTGTTTCAGTTAAAGCTGCAGGGTATATAGCAAACCTCTTGCCTGCAAAACCTGTTTCGGCTACTGTGGCTTTCTGCAGATCTGTAAAAACTCATGTGTCTAGTTACCTAAATTTGGAGACAGCAAATTCAACTGAGAGTTTCAGATGTTGCAAAGAGACTACATTATTAACAATTAATTTAACCATTAATAACCATTAATTTTTTATTTAAATATTTGCTTATATGCAATCAAATTCTAATGCTTTCAGCAATAATAAGAAAATAAAGCCCCAAAACCTCAAAAGTTCACTAACAAAGGAATAGTGAAAGAAAAGTTTATAAAAAAGCCAAATGCCCCAAACCTTTAGGCAAAACCAGCAGACAAAACACTAACTATTTTCAGGTGCATTGCCTTTCAGACTAGTTTTGCAAATCTCAGATGCAGACTGTACAGAAAGTGTAGCAAATTGAATGAGTTTTCTGTATACTCCTCCTGCAATACAGAATGAATAAATATTGACATATTCTGGCTGAATTCTTTCCTCTTGATTTTAAAGGTTTATCAAACCTCTCTGGGGACTGTTATGGAGTTATACATCGAAAGGATAGAGACCTACTGCTGTATCTTCATTTCTTGAGGTCAGAGCTTGTGATCCAATATTGTTACAGACTCAGGCAACTTACACCCAATAGGAGGCATATGAGTGTTTTTCTGTAGTCCCAATACTATGGTACATGATTTGGGCAATTGATATCCATGACAACGACACATAAATAAAATACTTATGCATGTGGAGAACAAAACAGGGTAAAAGCCTCAGTGTCTGGGGGACCCTTTTGAAGAGTAATGTTAATGTCACTCATATACCGTGGAAAACTTTACCGTGTTGTTTTGGCAAAAATTTGCAAATGGTTGTCATTCCTGTTCACTTCCAGAAATGACGAAACCGTGAAGTATAAAATCTGTAGCACTATTCTTTCATCTCAGAAAAGAGAGTGCAAGCTAATACTTTTAAATGCTTTTGATGCTTTTAAAGCCAATACTCAATACAAGGTATGTTAAACTGGTTTAAAAGAAATGGCTTCTCTATCATGTTTCAGCATTTGGGGTTGAAATACAAGGCGGAACAGTCTGGGTGCTATTTTTTGTTTCTGTTCCTTTGATAAGGTAAAGACAAAAAGACAAAAAACCCAAAACTACCACAGATAAACTGGAGGATTACCAATAGACATTAAGTAGGACATAATGAATCAGTAGCTCTGCTGAGAGTTTAACAAAGTCACCATTGTTCTGCTACACAACAGGGGTGAAAGGTTAATCAGAGGCAAGAGCATACTAAAATTTGGGGACAGGAAAAGATATTAAACCTTCTGAAAATATCAAAAGTTCACTTTTGAACTTTTTCACCCTGCTTCTTTGGCATCTTCACCTCCCCTGGAACAAATCAAGATATCCTGATCTCATTAAATGACTGTTTAACTTACTTTTCTCAGAAATGTATTCCATACAGCCTTCATTCTCCAAGTGAGGAAAACCTGTCATTTCTCTATATTGACTCAGTTTCCTAGGGTACAGGCTGCTTTTGTGTTTCAGCTTTTGAACACCAGAAAACCTACTGGTAGTTCCACATTTAGAGCCACTATACTGGGATTTTGAAAGACTCCATAAAACCATGTCTGATATTCCTCCACTTAAGAAATACTGTCTGAAAATTAGCCCGAAAAAACATCATTGTATTGGTTTGCGTTGCTCTTACCCCTTCCCTCTAGCAAATTAACATACCTTCATCCACATCAGCCCTTTTAATTTTTTTTCTAAATAAATTCTAACACTTGTTAATGTCTCAATGCTCTCTCACCTCAAGTTACATATATGTCAACACCCTGCATTCCTGCCTCTCTCTAGCCCAGTCTCCACCCCTAATAATTTCTTATGGTATTCCCACTGAAAGCAATTAGCAGCACCAAAGCTCATTCCCTCCTTCCTGTTAGCAGATGCAGTACCTTTCTTCTCGGCCTGTTTGTCTGCAGGCAGGACAGTTGCAAAGACAAATGTTCTCTGTTCTTGTCACAGGTCCTTGGCGAGGATCTCCTGGAGCCATGTGCCTCCCTTCCCTCCAGAAGTCAAAGCCAGTAACTTCAAGAGGGCATTATTAATCAGTGCTATAATTGTTCCTAACTTCAGAGAAAGAGTCTTCCACCTCTTTTTCTGTGTGTGCCCTTCACACTGTACCCATACTGCAAATGCATACCTTACCATTTATCTATTCTCTCTGATCAGCCTCATATTTGAACAGCATGAGTTAAATGTTTCACCAGTTTTCTAACGCTCCCTTTTCTTGAATTCTCCTTCCAGCTTAGAGGAAGTTAGACACTTATAATTCCTTAATTTAGAACACATTTGACTTGAGTTTTCAGTCTCAAACAGTCCTTGGTCTGCTTTGAGATACAGTGGCAACCGCATGCCTTCTAAATGGTTTATATTTGTTCTGGCTTCCACTGAAGTTTAGGGGACAAATTTGGACAAATCTTTTCAGACATTCTGTGGTCCTTCTGGACCACACTAACCTTCTTCTTCTGAAGATCAGCTATAGGATACAGGGAAACAGACTTGAAGCTGCATCAGAGAAAGTCCAGATTGAACAACAGGGAACAGTTCTTCACCCAGAGGGTGGCTGGGCACTGGAAAACTGGTTCCCTGTGGAAGTGGTCGTAGCACCAGCCTGACAGAGTTCAAGGAGCATCTGGGCAATAACTTAATCATATGATTCAGCATTAGGTGGTCCTGTGAGGAGCAGGGAGTTGCACTTGATGGTCCTTATGGGTCTCTTCCAACTCAAGATATTCTGTGATTCATGGCAAAGTACTTTGGTAGGAGGAACAAATGTCACATTGCGGAAAAAGGAGAGAGCATATCCATACTCTCTTACATACACGTACTTTATGCATCTGTATTAAGCAGAGAATACACTTAACTTAGAAACTTAAGTTGCAGTTAAAAGAAAAAGAAAATCATGCCCTGCAGGTACTGAAAGAAAAGGGGGTTGTGCTTCAGTTTGGTATGAAAGTAACCAAAAAGTATATACCTTAAATAGCTCAAACTGGACACTTAAAATGAGGGGAAGATCGCTGATCTTAGGTACAGGGAACCAGGGACAATTTTCTGTCATGCAGCATTCTCAGATTAAAACCAAATGTCATTCAGACATGAGCTGTAGTTCAGCAACACACAGTTAGGAGCAACCACATGGAGAAATTCAGCATATGTTATGGAGATGGTTAACATAAATGATTGCTAATGACATGTTGGACACGAAAACTCATGCACCAGATCTCATGGAGCCAAACAGATACTTCCGTTGGGTTTTATGAATCCTACTTATCATATCATCAGCCTGGATTTCTTCAAGTCTTTCTATAGCTTGACTCGCATTTTACATTTCACCTTTTATGGTAAAAGAAGTCACTAAAGTAAAGATTCTCTCTGTTGGGAAAACTTCCTAGCATTAAAAAAATTTTGTCCAGAAGTTTTTATGTGTCATAACTCTTAGACCTTTCAGGGAAAGTTCAAAGAAGACCACAGTCCTCTTAACTCTTTATGTTACACAGAATTCATTGGTAAGCAAACCTTACATTTGATTCATCAGTTTAAGTTTGCATATCTATGTGTAACTTGGTGTTGTTTCATTAAAAAAAGGATATTTGTTGCCTAGTTTTCTGGCATCTGTCTTGAGAGAGAATGGAGGGAAAAAAGCCCACTAAAACTCAACCAGTAATTTCTCTGTATACCTTCAGATAAAGAATGCATCCCCAGCTCCTCTCCAGACCCTTTGTACTGCTCTGACAATAGGAAGAGACAGAAAACCCTTGTAATTGGTTACCTGGCACCCCCATTAATGAGAAGAAATGCTCCAGCCTGGGTGACAGATGCTTTTCCTACTCCAAACTGCACAGCAGCCATGGGTCAGACTACATATGATCAAGCTTTATGGTCTGGTAACTGTCCCACCCATAATTGTCCATATTTTATTTAGTGGCCATGGATAAGGTTGTGGGATGCCCAGCATCTTCTTCACCTTGGACTTTGATGAAAGGGTCTACCAAGCCTTCATGTCTAGGGACAAGGTTCAAGGAAGAAAGGAGGTACTAGGTGTCAAGGAGGAGTTCTAACATCTCTGGAGCAATCATGTTCCCCATACATGCATAGGACCTGAAAGGACACATCAATGGGTGCTAAGCAAGCTGGCTGACACCCTAGCACAGCTACACCCTAACAGCTTGACAGGTCATGATTACAGAAAGGCAAATGTAATACGTATTCCTTACGAACAGAAAAGAAGGGTGATCTGGTGAACTACAAGCCAGTTATCATCTCAGCTTCTGGGAAACTCACGTCGTCAACCCCCTTGGAAATTTCTTCCAAGCATATGAAGGTGGTGGTTGTGGCAAGTGACAACATCATGCATTTACCAAGAGTAAAAGTGAGAGCAGTGGATGTCGTTTACCATAACCTTAGTAACCAACTGATTCTGCCGTGGTATTTCCATATTTGGGTTCAGGCGCTGAGGTCTGGGTGGGGAGACAGCTACATGGGTAAAAAAAGTGGTTGACTGCTTAGGTGTAAAGGCTGGTGATTAGTGGTTTGTGCTCAACCTGGAAACTAGTTAGGGGTGGCATTCCCCAAGAGTCTGTTGGGATCTCTCCTATTTTACACCTTTATCAGTGCTCGAAGGAGAAGATGTCGTGCACCTGCCTCAGCTTTGTACATGACACCAAGCTGGGGTGCCTGTAGTCAAGTACTTGATGGCAGGGCTGCATGACCTAGACAAGTGGGAGGAAGGGGATGATGGTGACCCTGTGAAATTTAGCAAGGGCAAATGTTGAGCCCTGCTATGGAAGGCAGAGTGCTGCAGCACTGCAGACTGGGTCTGGGGAGCAGCTCTGGGGGAACAGCCAGGTAGCAAACTGAACAGGTGCCAACTGTGTAGTGTGTGAGAGCCATGGATCATCCCCTCTTCTCTCTGCTCAGACCACATAAGAAATAATGCTTTAAATACAGAAAAAACATTGACAGACTGGTGAGAGTTGAGGGAAGGCCACCAAGATGGTGGGGCTGGAGCTCTCTGCAAAGAGAGCTTGTAGGACCAGAGCTGGTTCAGCTGGGAGGAGGGATGACTTTGCAGGCACTGACAGAAGGGGATGGAGGAGACATAGTCAGGCTCTTCAGCAGTGCATGGTGGGAGGTTAAGAGCCAGCAGCCCAAGCTGACACATGAGAGGCTCGTGTTGAAGATAAGGTGAAGTTTTTCCCATGAGGACAGCCCTGCAGTGGAGCCAAGGCACAGGGAGGCTGGGTTGCCTGCTGGTCTAAACCACTCCAGGCAGCACCTGGAATTGGGGAGCTTTTCAGGTCCCTTCCTATTTAAAATACTCCATTATTTTGCTTTTCTGCTAACCTGCACACTCTACCTCATGCACCTACCCTCTTTTTCTCCACTTAGACCAAATAGAGCCTTGGATTAGAAAGAAATTAAAATCATCAGGCTGTGGCAAAACAAAAAAGCATTCAGAAGCTTTCCAGGAAAGTTAGGAAATCTTTATTACTACTTCAGTCCTATTAAGTAAAATAGGTTCTTACTGAATTCTAGAATGTGCAATAACTTCCTTCTATTTCCTAAATTTCCCTCACAGCAATCACAGATTCATTCTTTAACCAAAGCTACCATAATCAAATATCAAAACCATTAGTAGTTCAAGGTAACACAATAACCATTGTGGTTGGATAGTCAGGTTTGGTATCTGCTCTCCTTCTAAGAAGTAACAACTGGAAGTTTATCATGGTGTTGGAGAGACTCACTGCGCAGTCAGCCATGGTGACACAGCAGCATTATGGGCTTTACCCTAAGTTTCTCCTATTCTACGTACACTACAAGTTTAGTAGGAATTCTGAAGGCCATCTTGATTCCATCATTAAGATCTTGATCCTGCAAATGAACACCTCCCTGACAGCCATGTAAGTCTTTCAAAGAAGACTGTAAACCACGTGTATTTGTTGTTACAAGTCTGGGAGAAAGCATAGCATGATCAACTCTTTTAATAGATATTTCAGAATCAATCAGCATACCACAGTGACAGAGGCACATGAATCCAGTGAAGCATGCTGCTGAGGTGGGACTGTTCAGCCCAGAGAAGAGAACACTCAAGGGCGAGCTCATGTGAAGAAGACACATCAATACATATGGACGGTGAGGAGGTGATTAGAGACAGCCAACGGGATTTTAGGAAGGGCAGATCATGACTAAGTTAATGGCCTCCTACAGTGGAGAAGGGAAGAGCTAAGGATGCCATTTACCTACACTTCTGTAAGGCCTTTGATATGAAGTACTCCACAGCATTCTTTCTACTAATTTGGGAAAATGTGGGTTTGATGAATGGACTGCTAGTGGCCAAAGAATTGGCTGGAGGGCCACATCTAAAGAGTTATAGTCCTCAGTGTGCCAGTAACAAACTGCTACTGCCACAAACCTCAGTGGTCTGGACCATGACAAATAGTATTGAATATCTGCATCAAGTAGTGCAGCCTCAGCAGTTTCCAGGTGATAGCAGTATGAACAGTGCAGTAGATGCACTGGGGACATCCAGAGGGACTGTGGGAGGCTTGAGAGGTGAGCCTGGGCAAACTTCATGAAGTTCAACAAGGTCAAGTAGATGGTTCTGCACCTGGGTCAGGGCAATGCCAAGTACAAGTACAGGCTGGCAGAGAACGGAGTCAGAGGAGCCCTGAGGAGAAAGGCTTGGAGATACTGAAAGACAAAGAGCTGGATGTGATCTGGCAATGTGCATTTGCAGCCAGAAACCCAACCACATCCTAGGCTGCATCCAAAGCAGCGTGGGCAGCAGAGAAAGGGAGGAGATTCTGCCCCTCTGCTCTGCTCTGGTGAGACCCCACCTGCAGTGCTGCATCCAGCTCTGGGGTCCCCAGCACTGGGCAGGTCCAGAGAGGGCCATGAAAATGGTCAGAGGTCTGAAGCACTTCCCCTATGAAGACAGGCTGAGAGAGCTGAGGTTGTTCAGCCTGGAGAAGAGAAGGCTTTGGGGAGACCTCATTTCAGCCTTCCCATAACTAAAGGGGGCTTATTTGAAAGACAGAGAAAGGTATCTTACCAGGACCTACAGTGACAGGACAAGGGGCAATGGTTTTGAACTGAAAAAGGGTAAATCTTCCTAGAAGATTTCTTTCCTAAAATCTTTTAGGAAGAAATTCTTGACTGTAAGGGTAGTGAGGCAGTGGAAGAGGTTGCCCAGAGAAGTTGTGGATGTCCATTCCTGGAGATGTTCAAGGCCAGGTTGGATGGAGCTCTGAGGAATCTGGTGTAGTGGAAGGTGCCCCTGGCCATGGCAGGGAGGTTGGAACTAGGTAATATTTAGCAGTCTCTTCCAACAGAAACCAGTTTATGATTCTATGATATAGTGAGTGCATTACTAAATATATAACAAGAAGAATCATCATTAGTATAAAATCCAGAGCCAACCAAGTGCTTTTGGACTATAGGGCAGTATATCAAAACTGTTGAAAAGGCTCCTTTAAAATGACTTCCATTTCCTGTGAATAGAGAGAGATCTGTACCTGCTTTGGCCCTTGGCTAGAAACTACTTATCCAGGAAGAAGAAAAGCCTGTTCTTGAAGGAACAGTGACATAAGGCTTGTAAGAGTGAACCTGGATGCTCAAAGGTACATTTAGTTTACTTGAACACTCAGTTCCTCAGAAAGGGCCAACACAAAGAGCTTCCCAAAGAATCTGACAAAAGTCCAATGGGATTTTCAAGGAGAAGCCATGGAGTTGGACCAGATGCTCTCTCAAGGTCCCTTCTAGCCTCAAAAATTTTGTGAAGTAGAGTCAATCTTGCTTTCCTTGCTTTAACCCCTTTTGAAGAAGAAACTCTAAATCCAGTGTTGACTTAGGCACCAAAGGTTCAGCAGATATTTAACGCATTACACTGTCATGGGAAGAGCTTGAGTCTCCATGTTTCATTGTTAGAGTCACTATCTTTAGAATGTAAATCAGGAATGAAAGAAGACATTGCATTTGTGGAGGAAGAACAACTCTCTCTGGCCCCTTCCTCCCCCACCTGCCCACCTGCAAATATTAATCTGTAATCACAGAAGACTAAAGAATAAAGAAAATTCATCTGAGCAACCAGCATCATGGTTAAGTGTAAACATAATTCAACTTAAACCAAGGCGCTGCAGAATTCTATTCCACAGTTGCAAGACAGTACCAAGTGCCTATTGCAGCAATCTATCCTAAAACCTGTGACAATGCAAAGAGAAAGGGGTGTTTAGCACAGAAAATTCCCAGCTGACACTCAATTAAGTTTTTACAGAAGTGGTGAGCAGATGTCCAAGGGAGTTTAAGCAAGAGATAGTCAAAAACCAATTGAGTATCTTAATCACTTCATTTAATACACTGGCTGAGATTCATGTATTTCTACAATAACAATAAAAATAGCATTTCTAGGCTGCCCTGCTTGCAGTGGTCCAAAAGACCATCAAGCCACATCTCAATCGGAGGCATGTCCAGTTTCACAGAAGCTTACTCTTAATTCATCCACCTAATTACTATACACCATGCTAACAAAACCTGACACTGATGAAAGCAGTATTAACTTCTTACGTGCAAGACCATTTTGGAGAGAAAACATTTCAGAGGTTCAGTTCATACTTGCTGGACAGAAATAGAAAAAAAATAGTAAAGGAGTCACTACCATGTTTGTTTGTCTTATGCCCTTCCCAAAGAAACAGCCACATCACAATAACCCCACCCCAACCCTAACCAGGTGCCTAGCAAGCATGGAACTTACAGCTGGGGACTAACAGAGTTGCAAAAAAAGAATTAAAATGTTTAGCTGAATAGGCAAAGTGAAAACGTAGCCGCTCATAAAAGTTGAAAGAAAACTGCTTCATCTTGGATAGCCTGGGTGGTACTGGCTGAGCATATCATGAATGTTTCCTCTGCACCACTCAAAAACTAAGCCCTCCTGCGGCATTTTGCACCATTTTCTAGACCACCCACCCAGACGAGGATACACAAACCACATGTGCTAGGAATGTCTGCCCAGCACTGAAAAGCAGTATCAGCATTACGACCCTATTCCTTGCACAGCCAGAATTTTAATACAAACTTGCTTGTACTTTTAATTCCTTTGATTCTTTAATGGTTTGTATGTAGTCACTGACTATTAGATGCTTAACCATTTGAAAGAGGAACGTAATTGTAGGAAAAACCCAGTGTTATCAGAGTAGAAATATTTTTAGCAAATATTTCCTGTCCTTTTCCTCCCCGAAAGAGATAGGCTTTATTTCTAGGTCTTACTCAAGAGCTGTATCTGACATGTTAACAAACCCACTCTTTCCTAAACAGGACTCAGACCTTGCATTCCGTCTCTCTGTGAGCAATGATAAAAGGTAATAATCTATTCCTTGCTGTGATGAGAAGGGTGAAGTTTACAAACAGAAATCTCAGCTTTATAGCATCAGTTCTCTGAAGGAACATAGGAAAATGCAAAACCCATTTGATGGAAGATTCGGGAAATGGTTACTTCCAGTCAGAATTATACTGAATGATAATAAAAATACATCTGCTACATTCACAGGCCTACTATTTGACTTCACTCAAATTTCCAGACTGGAAAAATTAAATGAAAAATGCAAGATTATCGCTTTGCAGTAGAATCGGTCTGGCTGAGGTAAAACATAGAATATAAGTCAGATGCAATAGTGAAACAAATGTGAAACAGACATTAGCATCCCAAAAATAAAACTGCTTAATTTTTTTTATGTTGCTGCAATCTCAATCTCCCTCTGTCTCTACTCAGCAACAACTGCAGCAGACTTTACAGTAGCAAACCAATAGATGTAGCAAAAAACAGTTACTGCATCTCTTCTTTACACCTTTTTTTCTTTCCCCCGACTCCACCCCACACCCCAGGGCCTTGTTCTCACTGTGGTAATACTTCTCTTTCCTGTCTAGTCACAGTGGCATTTCTTGCTGCTCAATCAAATGCAAGGCCCTTACAATGAGTGTGCTTTGATGTTAATTTATCTGTCCAGACACAGAGCCAGCCTTGTAAATGTCATTGGTTTACCAGCATTAGTGCACTGATTAACTCCCAGGCATGCACAAAAGCACTGCAGATACATGTTTTAGTCCCTGTCATCTGTTAGTAAGGCTTTAATGCCCAGCAGTAAAGCTTCATACAGTGTACAGAGCAGCTTCCTGGTGTACACTACATTCTACTGTACACTGCTTGACAATTAAGAAAACTATCCAGGCTCATAAAAACACATGCTTCACACTTGCCAAACTTTGGAACATGTTTTATTTCACTGCTTATTTTTGTAGTTCCTGCTAGCTCCTGCTCTGGCTGAAAACCGGACAAAATTTTCATCGTGACACTTAATTTCTGCAAACCATGGACCAATGAGCAAACTCAAAACAGACTCCGTAGACTGAAATACGAGTTTACTAGAAGATAGTTTGTCATTAAACTGCAAGTGGTAAAATATGGGATATGGCTTATATGAACAAATCAAACATCCTACTATAAGAGTAAGATAATGCATACAAAAAACCCAAATGAATGAGGCAGCTTTCACTTCAGACAATTCTACAAATTTCCCATCTATTTTGCAAACTAAGACACAGGTCTTGAAATCAATGGGTTATTCAAGAGACCCCAGAACACTGGTACAGCTTCTAGGAAAGGGAGATTGTACCAAGTAAGAACCAAGGACTCAAACTAGATTGTGAAAGTACTTTATTTCACTGTGAGAATGGGAAAGAAGAACACAGGGTCAGGCAAAACCCAAGAACTTGTAATTTCCTTCCCAGAGACTAAAAGATACTTTATTAGAAATATACTGGGTTCTCCAAATGGACTGTACTGTATGCATTTTGTTTCTGAAATTGAAAGCACAGGCTTTTCCTAAAAACACCAAACCAATGAAGAGAGAGAGAAATGATCAACCATTTCTTACAGTCCAAAGGCTGAAGACTGAGCACGGGTTTAGCTGTACCTTGGAAGACTCTCCTCACTTCAGTGTACGAGAGGAGGAAAGGAGGCCCCTTCCTCCTTTCTAGCTCTCTTTCTTTAGCATGGACTAAGACAGCATTCAAATTTAGATGATACTGAAATTTTTGTAAAGCCTCTCAGCTGATTAGAATTAAAAAACAAAACAAAACAAAACAAAAAAAAACAAAACAAAAAAAACAACCCTAAAAAAATTTTTTTTAACTTGTCTACCCAATTGGACATCCACTTTCTGAGGAGGAAAGTTACAAGTGAGAAAACTGTCTTTGCTACTGGATACAACTACTGCTCTAGTAACAGTGACTCATGCTGAGGATTACTTTAGATACTGGAATTTACTGCTAATCTCTGTCTGTCTGGTCCAAATTCTCTCATATAACTGTTTTAAACAGCTTTATGCTAAGTAAAACTCCAAAACATTTGTTGCCAAAACACCTTAACCCATCCCAAAGATCAATGCTCATAGATGTTAAAGACTTCTTAATGGGTCTACCCCTTCTAAAGGGTATCTTCTTGTTTTTCCTTTAAGAGAAATATGAATGTCTGAAATTAGGTGAACACAGATTTATTTTGTTTCCATATACAAAATCAGATGAAAATAACTAACTTTAAAATTTAGATCAAAACTTAGTCACTCTATTTCTATCAGTGTTGTGAGAAAGTCAATACACACATTGACATCAACAGTCTATTTTCTTCTCTCTCTCACTGAATTAGAAAATTTAAGAGTTTAAGGATGATCCACAGTTTGCAAGAAATTCAGCACTGATTTGATACCATAATTGCTGCCATCTCTCTTTTATGCCTATTCACCTAGTTTCTCTTTTCCTCTACCCCTGTTCTCAGTGTATAATAAAGCTTATCTGGTATTTTAAGGGTAAAATGATTCATTTCACCATTTCTAAAAAAACAGTGCAATAGTTGTACTAGAATTATCCCCTTCTGAAACTCAATGAGTCTTTACCACAAGACTTAGTTAGAAAAGTCTAAATGGACAAATTTCCATATACATCTGGTATAACTAAAAGACATGAAAGTTGAACACACATTTGTAGACCAAAGGTTTTTTAGGTTGCTTTTAGATTACCAAACATTTTTATATAAAACAATCAATAAAAATTGAAGTTTATCCCCTTTACATGCACCCTTTTTCCCTTCCCCGTCGTCACCTGCCTTCTGTCAATAGTAAAGTTAACATTACACTCCCACTCCTCCATCCCCTCCCCAATTGCACATTAAGACATGGACTTAAAAGAACAACATAACGCTTCAAGTATGCTTCATGCCGATCATCAATATGAGTCATAACATTACTGAAAAAGTACACTTATTCTTTGGAAGCCTGAGAAGGACTTCCTGTGGAGTATGATCAAACAACATTTTAAATAAGAAAAAAGCCCCCCAGCCCAATACGTATCGTGCCCTTTCAAAAAGAGTAAAGTGTAAAATTTTCTTTGGACTTAAAGAAACAGTATTAAGATTTACCATCTGAATAAGAAATAACCCCAATAGTTTTTCAGTGCTGCACAAACTGTGCACATGAAACAGTAAGTCATCAAGATACTACTGTTCAGAGACTACATGTGGCATATAAGCATACACATGACATACTGGCCTGTCTAGTAACAAGATACATTTTTTAGTCTGGTACACCTGAATAAACCTTTGCATCCAGAAGTATTTTTAAAATTATTATTTTCTCTTTTCATTTAGGAATTTGGATTTTTAATATAAAGGTGATGATTTCATCAAGAAACCACCAGTAATATGAGAGCATGAATCATTGATGTGAAACTGAGTACATATCCTCTCACTTGATCATGCATAAATAAGGATCTGATTTTAAGAAATAATGGATGGTATGAAGGAATACTCATTTTTACAGACAAGAAATTCTTCTGGAAACATAATCAGGTTATTGAACAGATACCAAAATCCGGAAAGCTTAAAAAGCATATATGCATGTATGTGTGTGTGTATATATATAAATACATATATATATACAGGTGTGGTATACATGTATATATAAACACACACATATAGATGATATCATACATGTATTTATTCCAACATTTAACTGTATAACAACACATTTTTTTCTTTTCAAATAAAACGTTTTAATTTAGCAGTTGTAAAAAAACAAAGTAAATCAGAAAAAATCCCCAAAACAAACTGAGCAGATCATATACTATATGAACAAACAAAAATGTTATGCAAAAAGTTTCATGGTAGAAGTGAGTCACACACTGGCAGCAGAAGAGTGTTGAAACTCAAAGTAATAAATAGCTCCAAATTTAAAATTTTCTACAACATTTTCTTTAAAGACAGGACCAGTACTTTTTCTTTTATGATGAGCTCCTGCAGAACACCTTCACTCTAATATGTATTTAATTTTGCAACATTTAAACAGACACAAGAATGTAGACTGCAAGAGTTGCCAGATTCAGGGCAGTATACATAACATTTTTTGTTAAAAGTCTTATTCACTGAGGATAGACAGAAAGTCATATGAACCTATTTGGTGCACTTTTTAACCATGGTCAATATCAATAAGTGGATAAAATCAAGGACCTGTAGTTCAGCTTGCTATGGTCCAACCCACTGTGGTAGACAGGAAACGAAATATAGGACCACTGCTTGGTCACCAAGTTTGTATCTTGTTTCCTGGAGTGTTTGAATTGACTAAAGAAAGACAGCAAGAAGTGGCATTTTAATATGAATAAGGTTACTAGGCTTGTGAAAGTACTGCATCAAAAGAGCACACAAGGGACCCCACTACTTGCAATATCTGGTAGTGTCACTCAGTGACTCACTGACTTTAGGATACATGTATGCAATAATAAATAGATCAGTTATGTAGTAAGGCAGTGTGTTGAACATGCATTCATCTTGTGGACTTGAACACCACAGAGTGAGATACATGATATCATACACATTCATTAAGAACAAGTATTTTTGTTTGTTTTTCTGTGTTTGTTTTTCAAGGCTATCCAGGAAAACTCTTCCAGAGCATTTTCTTCTTGAGAAGAGTGGTCCTCTGAGTCTGGTCATTTTTTCTCTCCCTTATCAAGAGACTGGCTTTAAGGAAAAATAAAAGGTGAAGAGGTTTTGGTTTTTTCCCCCTTCATTTTGGTCGCATCATTCTGCATATGTCACTTAAAGAACAGTTTTTGATGCAGCCATATGCTGAATCCTCAGGAGGTTCCAGACGTTTCCAGATAACTCTGTAGTTTACGGACTGTGGTTTTGTCCAGTGAACAAAGATCAAAGTCAAAGGTTGTATTTGTGATATGAAAGTGTCCAGTTTCTTCTATAAGATTTACTATCTGAAAGAAAAGAAAAGGTGCAGTTGGAAATCCCAGAAGTTTTACATGCCCCCTGAAAGTATTAACAAGTGCCATATGAAAGGCCTAAAATGAGCCAAATTGCCCCAATATTTGCAGGTTTAACCTTTATCCTTATCATTCACTTATTTTCTGACATGCATTATTGTCCAGACTATAGTACCTCGGGTTTTCTTTTTAGATCATCATCAACCGTAATGTCAGCATACCTATCTGCTGTTCCAGCAAACATTAGCATTGACACCACATTTTTCAAATGTTCAAAGAAAATCTGCTTATTTTCTAATTCAGTTTTAAAAAAAGGGGGTTGGGGAAGCAACATTATACCCTTAAACTCAAATAAGTAATTTTAAAAATCTCAGGTAGATCTCTAGAATATTTATTATGTGCATAGCTGCTAAGCAGGTTACAGTAGGAAATGATTGGCATAAGCCTTTCTGCAAGCAAGGGAAAGAAATCCTTAGAGAGTCTAGTCCATATCAAACAAAAAATACATTCAAGAGTTCTTACATGAACTGTTAGTTCACACACTAGCAGTCACTATTTGAGTAACAGAGTTAAATCTCTTTTTTTTTTTTTTAGCCATATCAACCATGGAAGGACTCCTAGTAAGGTCATAACATCACTTAGGTTGTGGGGTCTTCATCCTTGGAGATATTCCAAAGTTACGTGACACAGTCCCAGGCAACTGGCTCTACATGTCCCTGTGACCTCCAGAGATTCCTTCCAACCTTAACCACCCTCCAATTCTGTGAAATCAACAGTAAATACCTAACTTGTGCCTTTGTGCAGTTGTGACATTTTTAGTCTCTGAACTGTGGCCTATATTTTTAAAGAGTGGTCATACTCAACACAGAATTGCTGTAAAAATAACTCCAGATATGTTAAGTTCCAGGATGCACACCTACCTTGGAAAAAACATTGAGCATCTGGAAAAGCCAAAGCATTATTTGTCAGAGAGAGCTAACACAGTGCCAACACACTGTTGCTATAAATCTCTTACGTGCTGTTTCATTCCAAGAGACAGACATGCCAAGAGCACACACAAGAAAGGCACCCCACCCTGAAGCAGCCTCTGGGTAGCTCATGGACTGACAGAACAACACTGCTCTTTTCAGTCCTTCCAACCACCCCTTGCGCAGCACTCAGGCTACACTCAAAGTCCTGTCTGCAACCTCCAATTTGAAACCCATTCAGTTTTGGGGCTTCCACATAGACCTCCACTGAAACACTACTGCGAGATATTACTTGATTGTTCTGAGCTTTATTACTTTGACTGCAATTCCTTTTCCACAGCTGGAGCAGGTACAGATGTATGCACACATGGGTTATAGACTGTATCTTAAAAAGACAAATCGGGTAGGAATAACCAGCTTCACAAAGAGCAATGAATTTAAACGAAACATTTTGTAGTTTTCTTCTCTCCATGTCATTATATAAACAGATATTTTTTCTTTTCAAACCACAGAAGTAAAGACTATGTTGATGATAAATGAAATATGAAATGTGTATTGTCAGGCATGGAATGACACAGCCCAGGACAGATTAAACAGAATGGAAACAAGATAAAATAATAAAAGGAAAATGCTTGTTACAATAAAAATCTCCCTTTTCAATCACCTTTTATTTTCAAAGGTGGGAAAAAATAAAAATAAAATCCGTTTAACTTGTTTTTCAGCTGTCCAAAATTCTGAAAGTACTTGGAAAAAATCCTGCTTTTATTAGCACATCATTTAAATCTGTACCTCTTGGTTTCAATTTCTTTTCCGTATGGGAATTTTTAATCTAAAATTACTAACTTCATTTGCCCACTTGTTGATTCACAGATCTTGTAACACTTTCCCATTCCCTACTGTTCTGCAATCGACATGAGAAAAAAAAAATCCAGTGGGAAAAAACTGATTGATACCAGAAGCAAACTTTGATATGTATTGTTATTCTCATTTTTGGCACTCTCTTGAGCCTCATCTAAGAGAGAAGCAAAGGTAAGCAGTCAATCCAGCCTCCTTTTGTAAAGTTTGGAATCTAATCTTGGGAATGCTCTCTGAATATCCACGGTGAGACAAATGAATGGCTGCACAAGAAGTTTACAGAAGCAGAGGCCAGGAAAATGCAGCTATGTTGAACAACTCTGTCTAATGCTTGCTTGTGTTACTGTGGAAGAATACCACACCCAGTAACCCCCACTGCAATATACTTGATTTTAGAAACAAAGATTATACAAAAGTGTTAACACATGTATTTTTAAACAGCACTGCATATTTTAAGAAATGGATAAGGACTTCTATTGATCAAGTTTTGCTTTGGGCTTTTAAGCTCTAGGTCAAGGGAAACATAAACATTTTAAACATATCCCTCATCCAGCCCCCAAGAGAGATAGTCACTATGTCTGGGCACCTGGCAAATGACTGAAACGAACCCCAAAGGCTTTAATGGATGTACAAAAATGTATCAAGATAAACCCAGACAGCTCAATGAAAAACACCTGCCTGCGTGCCAGTCAATGAGGAATTCATGACTTACAGTATTAGCATATGCATCCTTGTGCTATTCAGAAATTCTTCAAAAAAGAATAAAAGGTTGAGATTAGTTGCTAGGAAGTCTGACAGTTCTAACATTAAAAACACAGCATTAAAATGTTTTATTCTGAGAGCTCAGGCTGCAAAGAACAAAAAAACCCCATTTGCTCCTGCTGTATAAGCTTTGCTTTTCTGCTGTAAATTATGTCTCTGTTTACATAATGTCTCTCCAGCTCAGTTTCATCATTATCCATCATAGTATAACTATTTATCAGCCTTTAAACAAGCAAATGAGTGTGTTTGTACAAGGAAGCCAAAGTGCAACTAATGACAGTCATTTTTCAATTTATGGGGGGTTTTAGGCCATGTGATAGTTTCCAGACCTCCAAGCTGCCCCTGGCAGAAAATTCTAAGAAGATAGTTGCCATCTGAAGTTAAGCACCTTGTGGACATGAGCAATGTAATTTTCAGCCATGCTGCATACTCTCAATTTCTTCCTTATGCCTGTGCTGCCTAGTACACTGGCTTTCAGATTTTTTACCAGCTGAAGATATGACTTCTGATGCCTCAAAATAAGATACAAAGTCTTACCAGAAGTGTTGCTGCCTTTCTCGGGATCGTGCTAACATTTTCTGCACTGAAAATGCAGAGTTAGAAACACTGCTTTAGCCAGCCAAATTTGAATATATTGGACATGCAGCATTAATATCTGATTGCAGACTCAGTCAAAAAAACCCAACCCCTCAGCACTGTAAATTCCAACCTCTTTCTTTACAGTGAAAGATGTGGTAGAGGAATTTGTTTGTAAATGTAATTTCAGACCAGTTTCTGTCTTGTCAAGGTCCAATATTCATATAAAAACAGCTCAGGTGATTCTCACAGGACTAATTTCTTGGTCAAATGTTCTTTTTCACACATGTCTTCTTCCTCTCGGGCAATTCTTACATGTCTGTAAGTAGCATTTAACATCAGAATTACTTTGCTATGTACCTAAGCACTTGCAGTGCAGTATCACATCTCTCCTGTCTTCTCCCTTTCTCAGCTTCCTTTAACAAAGTGTCTCAAAGAGAAATGCCTCTCTTGGGAAAGAGCCACATTTACAAACAGATACATTTTTCTCATTTCCAATTTGGCTGCATTCCTGTTTGCTGTCATGTCGATGGACTTGATAACAACTGAGATTGAAAAAAAAAAAAATTAACAAAGAAAATCCTTTTCAGTGTAAATTTGAAAAGCCTGTGCTTTTACATGATATCAATGCCTTCATTGTTCTTTTGCAAGTCCCTTTTCTGAAAATTCCCTCAAAGTCTCTGTGCAAAAGACTTACCTGCCCTAACATAAACTAACAAGATGACAACCGCCATTTAGGAACACACAACTCCATCACCATTCCACTTCAACACCAACACCACCTCTAAAACTCTTGCTGCTGTCTACAATTTTCTGTTGCATATTTTTGCATTTGATCCCTCTTCTCATGCAGTAACCATGATCCCCTTATGCAGTTTTGCACCTTGCTGTTCTCACCTTTGTACTTCCTACAATCTCTATATGCTTGTATTTCTTAGCCTAGAAGTTTCATAGTAATTCCTAGAAACTTTCTCAGCTCTGTATCTTTTTAATTTCTGTGCACACTGGAAGTATTTTACACTAACTACATAGCTGCAAAGCAGTATGGACATTTAAGATGGGATGGCAGATTATTTTCAACGTAGAGAAGCACTGATTCTCTGCAAGTTATCCATTCAGTATTGGAAGATATTTCTGTAAATGGATAAAATCATATGAATTAATGAATTGCAGAATATTAAGGGATTAAAGGTTTTAGACTAAGCTGTGTTTCGTTTTATAGCAGCACAGACCATCCAATAGTGCAGACAAGCTAACAGGCTGTTGGTGAGTAACTTGGCTCCTCCACTGCCTCCTGGTAGCCCTCTGTAGCCAGAATTATGCTGTTATCAGCAGAACTGACACAATGTCCCAGCCTGCACGGTCTTGCCATAAATCCAGCTTTCACTGGGGCTGTACCAACAGCCTGCAAATGCTCTGAAACAATCTCCAAGAATTTCCCCCAGGAAGGCAACACCAGTTCTACATCAACCAAACCTTCATAATACAAGTAATAATGTGTAAGTAATCATGGATTACAGCATTAAAACGCCTCACTCTTGATGCAAGTGGCATGAGGCAAAGTTCATGAATGAATACTTTCTCTGGTTTTATAAATAGTCTCAAGAGAAAAAAAAAAGTCTAGTTTAAAATGCACAAGAATATCGTGTTCTTTTTCATTTACTCAGAATAGGATACTCCAATTTTACAGCTCAGTTATGTTTCTTCTCACATGATTTTTTCCTTGTATTAGTAACTTCCCACAAAGCTTACTATAACAGTAGTCCAATATTAGAATTAAGACAATTTAGTGGACAAACCCATATTTTTCTAACAAAGACAAATACTTCTTCATCACCAAATAAATGCTGCTAGTGAGAAAGAGAATGAGGGGTTCAACTCAAAGCACTTTACTTACTTTGAAAATATTTCTTAGGATGGCCGAATAATCCCAATTGGAAAGGATTTTGCCAGTCCCAGCCCCTGCTCAGAGCAGGCTCAGTTGTGGAGTCAGATCTGGCTACTCCAGGCTTATCCTGTCAGGATTTCAAAAGCTCTAGACCACCATCATAGGAAAAAAAAGAAGGTTTCTTGCTTGTTTCTATATTTGCTTTGCATAAAATGTTTTGATTTTCTTTTTCAAAATTCCCCATGAAGCCAGCTGAGCCCTATGGTCTGCAGGCTGTCCACTACAGCCCAGTGAAAGCTGGGTTCATGGCCTGACTACCTGGGCTGGGTCAGTGGCTCAGTTCTGCAGTGACAGCTGATAACAGCACAACTGGCCACAGATGTGTATCAGAAGCGATACCATTTGGAAGCTATGCCTTGGATAACTGGGGAAGTGAGTGCTCAGGAAGCAAAGACAGGGTGTGAATTTACAATACAGTGGCTTTTGCAGATGCAATTTTAATGTGAATTCTTTGAGAATTAATGAATAATGTGAAGCGGACAAGGTGCTGCAACTCCTATCTTTTAGCCTCCTGCAATATAATTTTCAAGTGTAGGTAAAAATTTGGCTTTGCCACCACTCTGAAAGCATGCTTTGAATGTCGTGAAAAGCATGCTTTTTCTTGATAGTAAAAGGAAACTTGGGAGGCAGAAGTACATTAAATATGATGGGCACCCAATATGCATCACTGTGTGTTAAAGGATGAAATCTGACAAAGCTATCAGAATTCATCTTTAATTAAGAATATCCTTGACCAAGATTTTCCTTTGCAGTGACCTCTCAGTAATTTTCTCATCCTTACTCACAATATTGAGGCTGAACTAACAAAGTGGTTAATACTGGAGCTGGCAAAATATTGTTAACATACTTAGTCAAGAAATTTGACAAGTGATTGCAACCATTTAGAAATGGTAAAAATTTTCCTCCTTACAACATCTCTAAAACTGGAACATAATTGTGCTAAACATGATAAAACCATCTCTGCTACAATTGTGTCTGCTTTGTTGACAGTGCTTATTGTTTAATCTTCACAGTTTGCAATCCAATAGTACCTGACAATGTTGCCCAAAACCAAGAATACTTTCTTTGCTCTCACTATTGCATAACCTTTCAATAAATTTGGAGCCTTTTTGGTTGTACAGTTTCATATTTTACTCATTCAACAACTTCAGAAGGCTCAACAAATATATTATCTTTTTCTTCAAAGTGGGCTTTGCTTTAAATTCCATGTTTTCTGCTTGCCATAGGAAAAAAAAACCACTTCAGTTGATTCTGAGACAAGGCTGATCATTTTCAGAAAAGAAGCAACAAGATTTTTATCAAGTCATAGTGCACAGCTATATCAATTGTCCCATCCTGTTTTCATAATTATTGATACAGTGTGTTAAGAAACATAACAAACTGGTGAAAAATTTATCTCAGGCATTTTTTTTTTAATTTGTCATTTAGAGACACAACACAGTTTAAAGTAAGTGCAAAAAATTCCCCAAGATGCAGTGTAAAAAGTAATGGACTTCTATGGACTATGCAGGCTTATTAAACCTCATTACAGAGTTCTAAATAAAGACAAACAAATAGATGTGACTTCACAATTTCAATGAGCACACTGTGATAGTGCATGAGAGTGCTCCTCACCTGCTGCAGTACATGTCTCTCTCTCAATGTCATTAATCTTCTGTGGAGCTCTACTAGTTCATCAAGATATGCCTAGAAACAAACCCCCCCAAAAACAACTTTTAATTAAGTCATTGCAATGTAATTAATAAACTTCAGATGACTTCAAAACCAGTACAAATGGAAACCTTATTTTAAATCTTGGAATCATATAATATCCTGAGTTGGAAGAGACCCAGAAGGATCACTGAGTCCAACCCCTGGCTCTGCACAGGACGCCAAGGCTCACACCATGTGCCCGAGACCATTGTCCATCGAGTTTCCTGAGCTCTGTCAGGCTGGTGCTGTGACCACTTCCCTGGGCAGCCCGTTCCAGGGCCTGACCACCCTCTATGGGAAAAACCTTTTTCTAATATCCAACCTCCCCTGACTCAGCTTCATGCCCTTCCCTCGGGTCCTGTCATTGGTCACCATGGAGAAGAGATCAGTGCCTGCCCCTCCTCTTCCTCTCAGGAGGTCTTCCCGCTGTCACTGAGGTCTACCCCCACAGTCTCTCCTCTCCAGGCTGAACAGACCAGGTGAGCTCAGCTGTTCTTTGTAAACCTCCCCTCTAGACCCTTCCCCCACCTTTGCAGCCCTTCTTTGGATGCTCTCTAATAGCTTTAAATCCTTCTTTGAGTATGGCACCCAAAACTGCACACAGGACTTGATGTAAGACCAAACTCTTCTTTGAGGTGTATTTTTTTATTAATAGTCTGGCTTTCTCTAGCTCAATAGAACCCAAATACAAATTTTTGTGGTTTTTTAAGATACTTCATGCTGACAAAAATCTTCATAGGTGGTCATTTGCTTTAGAAGATAATCTCTGTATCTCAACTCTGCCAAAAAATACCAAAAGATAGGGGATGCCAAAACATCATCCTTAGAAAACATATCCCACCTTTCCATGTAAGAACCAAACCCAAACACTCACAATCAAATCAAACTTTTTCTCTAGAGGTATGTAATTATTTCTTTTGTGTCAACAGGTAGATATAAGGAGGGAAAGACTAAGCAAGATTAATCCAAAGGTAAATTCCAGTGCTTCTTCCCTGGGATGACAAACATGTCCCACCTCTCCACTCTACTATCAACTTTCTCCTTCAGCCTGAGCCATCAAAAACTTCTTTTGTTTGCTTGTCAGCAAAAAGAGACATGGCACTAAGGAAACAAAAAGCAAACTGAAAGATGAGAGCACTAAAAATCTAGCTACTGCAGATAAAAATCTAGATACTAAAAATCTAGATACTGAAACTTTCATCTCTTGCCTCATGTTATCACAAAATCTACACTAATACCAGCAAAATATGAGCCTTCAGAAAAACTTGTCCATAGTGGGCAACTGTGCTATGTTCACTCATGGAAGGATTGAGAGCTCTTGCCCACAACCAGTAGACAGATTTTAAATCAAGCTCAGTGTTAAATGGTAACAGTTGCTTCATATCATTTTAGTTAACACACTAAACCACACTGCCACTTCCTAATGCACAGCCTTCAGAAAGGATTCTGGAAAATAGATGATTTTTTTTTTCCCTATCTGACTGATTTCCTGGCTAGGAATACATCTGTGAATTCTCACATGCATCTCATTCCTCTGTGAAGCACAATGCAAACTCATGGTGGAGAGCAGATAAATTAAATAGATGGCAGATTCCCAACTGGTGAAATTTGCCAAATCACCTCATTGAAAAGATGGAAAAAAAATTCAAAAAAGGAGAGAAGTTAAAACAATTACAGAAAGAAAACAGAGAAAGATCTGCATCTAAAAGAATCCAAAGCAAAGATGTACTAAGATTTTCATTCTGTAACAATGATTGGCATTTGGTAAGCACATTAATATCATATTCTGGAGTAGTTTATTGCTACCTCATTGTTATTTACCTTATCACAATCCCCATTCTTCATTTGTTTATCTGTTTTGTTTTGCTTTATTGGACTTTTCACTTCTAAAATCTGGAAAAGAAAGAAAATACTGTAAAAATTAAATGCATCACTGGATACAATTATAGATGGAAAATTCTGCTGTTAATAACACAAACTCAAAACTAAGCTTTTCATTCTTTAATCTATATAATCTACTCATTTTTTAGAACAAAAAGTAACTTGCAGCAGCAAATGCTGCAGTACAGGAATGAGGTGATAGTGATATTATTAATTCTTAAAAGAAGGAATTTCATGTCATTTAAAGCCTTCTCAAACACTTTTTTCCCCTATCTTTCGCATGCTGGTAGGATAGGAAGTGATTTGGCAGATACAAAATGATGCTGAGGATCTCGCCAGTGCCTTTGAAACATCACATTATCACCGTACTTTTCCTGTTCTTTTTTTCCCTCCAATGCTATCTCTTCTCATTGACAACAGAGGTTTTGAAACCGTCCTTGAAATGACTGCATGAGTTGTAACTGAAAAACAAAGTGATTGACAGTAATTTCTTTTGCACTTATATGGTACCCTTCCTTCAATGCCGCTCACATCCATTTACTATCACACATACAAACCAAGATTGCTTCATCTGATACTGAAACAGATCCAAGAAGAGCACATTAGCAAGCAGCAGGATTTGAAACTTTTAGGACTAAAGGCAGAAATATTTGGGGGAAAAACAACTGTTGGTTGTTCTTTCAGTTTTTTCCACAGAGAACACCTTTTTGAAGTTAAAAGAAAAATCACCATATCATTGCAAACCTAGAATATAACCAGTTCTTCTGAAAAACATCAAAGAAAACTAAGTAATCACAGATAATGGGAGATTATGTTTCAATTTCATTGTAAGTGAGACTAACATCACTAGCATGATTAACTCCAAAACCATACTGAACAGCCATAACACAGGACAAAACTCAGAAATTAAAACAAGGAAATAGAGCCTGTAAGAACAAGTCATCTAGAAGCCTCGCTGACATTCTTCTCCAAGTCCTCTCTCATTTCTACTTCCTTTGGTATAAATGACTGAATTGCATATATGCTCCCTGGGCTGACCAGCATCCTAAGAACACATCCGGCAGACAGCTATTTCCCTCTCTAGAGAGAATGACTGCAGATCTGAGTTAACCTCACTTAATTTACTTAGCCAAGAGTGATGCATATTCAGAATCAAAATATACATTTTTGAGGAATAATTCCAATACTTCTGTTCAACACGCTCTGGGGTTACTGCTGTGTAGGCCACTAGAAGAAAAGTTTTGTCTTGAAAAAACTCCCACTCAACCCTACAAAAAACCAGGCCTTTAATCATGCATTTAGATGCTTTTATTGTTTTCACAGGAAGAAAATTCTTGGTTTCAAATAGAACCTTACCAAGAACACAATATACTTGAAAAAACTGCTTCCTTACAGTGCTCTTGATGTGTAGTTAAATTTTAACATCTTAAGCCCTCTTGTTTAGATGAGATACAGCACTAATCGTGTCTGAAGAAGCTTATGCAAATACTGTCTTAGCTCTTCAGTTCTATAAAGGAACTTAGTCAACACAAACCTGATTTCATCAGTAAAAGGTATCATCCTGGCAAGCAGCATTACGCTACCAAGAAGAGATTTCAAATTCTGTGGCTATAGTCCACACAATTTGAATTCTCACAATGCTTCCCAAAATTTTCAATTTGCAGCTTGATGACAAAATTTAGCTCAGTTAAAGAAATGGAAGAAGGTATGTGACATTCAATTTTAGCTGGCACACAGCTATTGTTTGGAGTGTCTAAATGCAGAGGTAGACCTTCTACTACATCACCAACAGGCAAAGGAACACAAAAGATGTGACTGAGTGGGCTGCTGATATTGAGACTTACAATTACTTTAACAATTACATGGGCTCTTCAGAAGCCAGTCTTCATTAAACAGCAAACAACAGACAAATTTTTTATTTTTCTTGTGCTTATGTGTCCAGTAAATGCAATATTTTTTATCCTTATAGCCAGCTTTTCTACCTCAAGACTATCTCTTAAAAACTTGTAACTTTTGTATAGACAACTTAGAAGAGCCTACAGCAACAGAAAATAAGAATATTTTCTGGACATGGAATCACCTTCTCTCTGTGCACAAAGTACTTCCTAGTTTGTGGGGTTTTTTCCCCACAGTGTATTTGTACTTAGCTAACGTGAATAATAATATTTGTGGTTTGTACTATAGCTTGTATTGGAAATCTTAATAGAAAAACATGGGCAAGTATATAGTATCTGCCAGATAATTTAAGCAATTAAAGAGAAGAGATATAGTAAAGACCCACCCATGAAACTCAGCCTCTAAACCATGAGCTTGTGTTAATACACTATGTCCGGGGAGACACAATAAAGAGGCTCTTACACCTGCCAGGTTCAGCAGAAAGGAGGATATGACATCGATTTATTGACATTATCTTATTCTTATACGCATCCCAACTCCACAAGGGATTGGAGAGCATGTCACTTCCTTCTCCATCCCACTGGAGAAGAAAGGTGCTCATCAAAGTGGTCATATCACAAAAGGAATGAAAAACAGAAAATACCGTTAAGTAAACATTGGCTACTATTTACATAAAACTGTGTGAAAAGAATCTGACTCCAAGGTTAAAACAGAAGGCTTACAGAAAACCAGGGCAACAAATACACGTAGACGCTATTCTAACTATATCATAACTGTAAGTAGTCATTTATTGCCAGTAAGTGTCCTGACAGCTTTGTGTATGACACAATTGACACTAGGAATGAATCATAGCTCCTTAAAATAACTGACAAATGGTGTGTTTTATTTTGTAAAGAATGTAAGTTTTTATACTTAATTTTATATTTAAAGAGTCTTTCTTACTGGGGGTGAGGTACCTCCCAAAAGCTAACTCTCATTTATCTCTGGAGTATTTTGCAACTCTAAGTAATTTACTTTCTTTTCTTTGAAAACCCAAACTATCCTATGTTGCTACCTCAGAAATTACAACCATGTTAGCTCTTACAAATCTGGGACAAGTACTCTGATGCAAAGTAAAAACTATTGTGTCTTCTACTGCAGTAAAAAAATACTGTAACTTTCTAGATAAACATTGGCGGGGGAGAGGGAAAGAGATGAATCAATAAACTCTTGAGTTTGATCTTAACTGTGCCTACTGCTAATACAAAGCCAAACCGCATTTTTTTTACCTGGCTGTTGCTGGTTTTCAGTACAGGTGGTGCTGGCTCATGGCGCAGAGGTGAGGAAGCCGAGCTGCTGTCACTGTCGCTGCCATCACTCAGACTAACCCTGCGGAGAAAAGGAGCCACAGCATTACCCCTGCAGACAAAGGGCTCTCCAAGAGCGTGAGCCAACCTTGGACTTGGAGGTAGGGACTTAGGATGACCAATCCCCTACTAAGCAAGCTACTGTTAATCAAGGTCACAGGGAAGAGAGGCATCTGCGCAGGGTTGCACTCCAGACAAAACTCTTTGTAGCACCAAGAAGGAGGCTGCCTGTCTGCACTTGGCTGAGGTGAAGTGCCCAGTTAACAACAGCTAACCCTACAGAAATGGTTAAACACCTACAAAATTGGACTGCTTCTCCCTGTCTTAGTTCACAGCTATGTCAAAGAAGGAAAGTGGTCTCTAGGGATACTTTTCTGCTCATCTAAAAGCTTTCCAAACAGCTGTATTTCCCACCTGAACAAGTGTTTTACTGAAAAGTTCCTTTTTTGTGTCAAAAGTAACACACTTTTTCCTGGTTAAAATTTAAAAACTTAGCATCTCAGCAGCGGTCACATGAAAAAGCCCAGTTCCTAATCAATTTCACCCTTCATTTACTTACAAACAACCAGGAATATTTTTTGTTGGGAAAATACCTATTAGTTATTTGGGATAAAAAGAAACAGGGAAACAACAGCCCTGGAGTCCCCTTAAAAAACTGAAACAAAATCTCCACATTTGGAGACAAGTTGAGCTTGAAACAATCCTTTACGCAATCACTGACATCAACAAGCTCTCAAACTGCTAGTCATCTTGGTCTTCTTCTTCCTTGATTCCTGCCACTAAAGTACACCAGGGAAGCAGGTGAGACTCATTAAAATTTTCCTGTTATCTTCCCATTCAAGCAGTAGCTGACACTGGCACTCAGGTGCTGTGCACTAAGACCCTCGGAATCACATAAAGAACCTAATATGAAAAGTGTATGAGAGAGACAGTTGCAGGTTTTCCATAACTTTGAACACCATTTGGATGGAGCTTCAAGCTGCATGAACACCAGATGAATTTTGGAATGCCCTCTGAAGGTTGCAGCAAAGATGCAGAAGCTTTTTTTATAATTCAAAAATTTTAAAAATTTCAGGGACAGGTGTTTGCCTTACCTTCTGATGCACTTTTACTCATTATCTACTGCATGCAGCACAGAATTTACTTGAAATTCAAATTTCATTGATTTGGATTCAATTTAACAACTTAATCTAAAACTAGTAAGCAGGGCGGTCTTGTGACTATGTATAGAATAGCTCATTCAACAGCTGAAGGACAATTTTCTCTAATTTAGGCCAGAGATTATAACTCCTCTCAAGTCACAAAGGCACAAAATCAAGTAAAGTCAAACAAAGGAGGATCATCATAACAGTATTGATTAGTACAGGAAGAATTTGTATCAGGAATGGCTAGCTCTGTTAGTTTTTAAAAGGGGCTCTTTTGCTCTAGAAAGCGTGAATTTTCTGCCCAATTGCTACACAGCACTCTGAGAACATCTGACCTCACCTTGGTACTAACAAGCACTACATGTCTTGGTCAGCAGGCTACTTGCAATCACAAGACACTCACCTGCGACTCCTGCTTCCTCCTCGTGTATTTACAGGTTGCTCCAACTCAGAATCATTGTCCTTCTCATCTGCTTCATCTGATTCATCTTCATTATCATCTGAATGCAGATCTTTCATTATAGTCCTCAATGGACCTGAAACAACAGAGACAATAAAATACAATTCATCCAGCTTTGAAAACTACCTTCCCCACACAGTGTGGAGAGAGGAAAGTCTTAAACATTAAACAAATGAAGTAATGCACTGGCGTCTTATACTGCAGGGATCTGTCCACTTATTCGTGAATCTTTACTCACATGAGCAACTCAGCCAGCTTCAACAGACTTACCACGACAATGAAGTGACTCACACGTTCAAGTGTTAGAACAATTTGCACCCTTGACCATAGCTGAAGTAAGTAAAATACTGCCATGACAGGAGAAACCGACATGAAATGTAAGCTTGCTAGAAGCATGCCTCTTTTGCATTGCTTGGAGTTCAGTATTTTTTGCTTTCTGAAAGGGCATATAATGATATGTGGGTCGAGATCTACAGGACATATTGATCAGTATTAGTGCACTTGAAAGGTTAACCCATGTATTGAGAAGTTGGTTCTAGCAAGTCATTCTGACTAAATTATACTGTAACAGGCAGTCATTTTGTCTTCTTCGTTTTTATACATTTAACTTCCCATTATTTCACAGTCAATTTCAAGCTGAGTAAGCACTTTGCCAATGTTGATTAAGTACAAAGTGCATCAATCCCACCCAACATCCTGTTACCACTTTTTCTGAATTTACAAGAAGGTACAAATCTTGACTTGCTCACAAAACTGCATTTAACTCAGTTTGGGTTTTTGATTTTTACTCTTTTTGGTCTACGAGACAGTTACAGAAAGAGGAATACATTTAATAGATCTGGGAAGCTACTTGAACACTACAGCTACTTGAAATAAGAATGGACAAAAGCAGATAAGAAGAGGGAAGAAAGTAAAATGTCCTGGTGCCACAGGATATTTAAATATGAAGTACAGCCCATCTGAGACATGAAGCAGTAACTGAAAGCATCAGTGATGGCTGTAGGAACAGCAATTACTATTACAGCTGTGTTATTCCTTCAGCCCAAGAAACAAAGTATTAACATGAACAAAGTGAGCCTGAGATGAAACTTTCAACCCTCTATTTGCCAATGGGGAAACTGAGTCAAGGAGTGTCCTCCCTGGTGACTGCCACCGGAGAAGGTAGACATCTGTCAGTCAGCGCCATACTCGTAACAGGGACAGTGCTCCCTTCATGGGAGGAACAGTTTTATGGACTATTCCAGATGTAACAAAGTTCAGGCCACAGGCATTTTGACTAGTTTTGTGCAAGCGACTCCAAAGCTGATGTTTAGAATGATTTATCACTAAGGCTGCACTAGAACTTTTGTAAATTGGCACAGTTTGGACAGATTCAGAGCACTGAACCTTTTCTCTAATTTCACACTCTGGGAAAGAAAACTGAATGGCACTGATGGGCAAATTCCGTGTTGACCAGACATTTGTACAGGTGACAGCATGGAAGTGCTTCTTGTCCATGCACCCACTGCTGACATGTAGAAGCAGCTGAGCTGGGTTCCATTTTCTGTCCCTGTTTGGATCTCAGGCAGACAATGCTCAGCTATTTGCAAATGACAACTTCCAGTCTGGCTGAATAATTTACCATCTGACCCTTGAAGGAGGGAAAGAGCTTTAATAGGAGCAGTAATAAAAAGAAACTTGGACTCCTGAGATACATCCATCACTGATAGCCCCATAAGCATTGAACAACCTGTCATTCAAACAAGTTCTCACTTAGTGTAGGAGCATGTCTAGGAGCCTGAAAAGCACACTGCTAGCTAACTTTTCAGCAGACTTTTCTAGCAATCAGCAAAGCATTAACTTTTAGGTCCTTTCTTTTCTAGCATAGATAGAAATTTTCTGCTCCTTACCAACACTTACTTTAAAATTCCATAACAACCTTTTAAAAGGATTGAAAAGTTGTTACCTCCTAAGAGATCAGAACAGTTAAGGAGAAACTGAAAATTAGGAGTTGCCCATGAGCAAGTTTTCTTGGTAAGGAAACAGAGAAATAGCAAAGTAAGCCCCAAGGACAGAAGAACTCGAGGAACCTCAGGTTAGCCCGCTGCTTATGCAAAAAGAGGTGAAAAAAGTTCTTGTTGTGGTTTTCTGACACCTGAGTAAGCACTGGAATCTAAATGCAACCAAAAAAGCACAACAACCCTGGCAAGCAACTTCCAGTTAAGGGAAAAAGCATGGCTTCTGACCAGAACACAACACACAGCATCAACATGCCATGGTACGTCTGGTGCTCCATACCTTTGATATACAAATTCATGGCCTGGGCCATGAACATACTTAGCTAATTGGGGTTTCTGGAACTCCCAGAAAGAAGCAGGAGCCACTACTCACTGTGGCAAAAAAGAGAAGAGATAGATATGCGATTTGCACTTCACAGCTGTTCGCATCAGAGGACAAAACTCCCATCTATTCTAGAGAAGTTATGAAGAACTGAAAGACAGTCTGTGATACGTCACACATGATGCAGAAGGCATGGCTGGTCTGCTCAGAAGAAACTACTAAGTCAACAAGTTTTTCTCCAGCAAAAGAGAACAGATGCAGAAGTAGATATCCAGGTCTTTTGGCTTATAATGGGCAGTTCACACCACCAAGGAGGTTTTCATGAGAATGTAACGGGGGCTCAGCAGGAAGTGTATCGGTTTATTCCTAGGTAAAAATCAACTGTCTGAAACCAGTCATTCCCACAGTTTACTTCAGCTCTTGCTTTCTTTCACATGGAGTAACACAGCCAAAAAACAGTAGAAAATCAGTACCAGTCACCTACAGAAAGGCAGTAACACAGATATGCATCACGTGATAATCTGTTTAAAATCAGTGTGCCTGAGGCATTAATGTACTGTCATAACCTAAAATCAAGTCTACCACTGAGGAATATAAATGGCTAAAACAAACAAATTTGTTTAGTCAAAGGCTGCTTTTTTAATGCTCCTTATCCAAAGAACAAAACAAAAGCTCATTAAGAATGTATCGGTTGTACAATCTTATAAACCAGGGAAAGAAGCCAACCAGGAACTAAGTAGTTTAATAGATCATGGAGAATGAATATCAGCTTATTTACAGAAAACATGCCTTGGCAAAGCCTCCAGGAAGAAAAATGCGTTCTTTACTGAGTTTCAAGTAAACTGAAACTATTAGCCAGAAAACCGAAATGCAAACTTTAACCATCATCCTTCCCTGCCATGTATCCGAAGTAAATACTGTATGCTCTTAAAACTTCCCAGTAGTATGGGGTGATCACAGTCTTTCAAAGGGTCTACATAAACACATCTGTGGGTATCTGTTGGCTGCCCATGGGAAACCACACTCTTCCAGGCCTTCGGATGGAGCCATGCTACCTAACCCTGCAGAAGGACAGCTCAGAAACAGAAGCTCTTTTGGTTTTAGCATCTGTTAAGTGACTGGTATGTATTTAGTCCTTCAAAACAACGAATCTTCACACCCTTTTCTGAGATTCACAGTTTTTCTCTCTCCTTTTATTTCACCCTTACAGCCACATCTGAAAACAACCTGTGGAAAAGTCTCTAAATCAAAACTGTGGCCAGTTCAGGCAGTGAAACACAGAAGAAAAGAGGTAATGAGATGCCACGAGTTCTGTTTTTATTGGCCCCTTCATTTCACACATTCCTTTCAATTTCTTTTCCTTTATTGGTACCTTGTTGTCTGTTGTTTTGAGATGGTGTAAAACTGGAACTGGAACTGGAGCTGGAACTGGCAGGACTGGGCTGTTCAGACTTAAAAGAAAAAAAAAAGAAAATAAATAACATTTTAAGAGACATTTTTTTGCCTAAAAAAAACCTCTTACAGTTAGTTACTGCCTAAAGCATTCAGTCAAGAAAAAAGAACTGTGGGGCCAAATACTACTCAAAGACCTTTATTTCAGGTGTCAGTGAGGCAAACATTGTGGAAATTACTATTGCACTCACCATGCATACACACTACTACATCATCATGTCTAATTCTTTGCTAAAGCCTAACAAGAAGTTTCCAATGCCTTGTTTGAAAGATTATACAACATGAGATCCTAAATGAGTTTATAGTGGACCTAAGGCATCTCTGTCATTGTCATACTGTAGATACAACATTTTTCAAATTAGCAATGACATTGTGGAATTGGAAAACAAAAGACCTGAGCAGACCACACTAGATGCCAGAAAGCCTCAGACAGTTTTCTTTCATCTCCCTTAGAAAGTAAGTCTTAACATAGGGATTCAAATTTAACTTTTATGCTATTACTGAATTTCTGCTAACCCTAACACTTTCCATATGTATCAAAACTCTGCAGATTGTAAATGTGATTGAACCAGAAAGTATACCTAGTTACAAAGAAATTATCTAGAATTTACCAACTAAAAAGAGAACCTAATTTTTAAACAGGGTTACTAAAATCAGTGTATATGATTTAACAAACAGTTCTACAGTTTTTTTCCTGCTATTGTTTAAAAATGGTAGATTTCCCTTTAAAATTAATGAGAAAGTCTAACTACTTCATGGAAAAATTCTGTGTATTTTCCTCAGTGTTTATGGCTTATGAGAGCAGTACTGAAGAGTCCTGATTCCTGCTGCCAGGTTGCATGTCTCCGTATAGTTTTTGGCTGATTCCTAGACTCAGTGGTACATACTTGCACACTTATCTGTGTTAATGAGACAAAGTATGAATCTGATATGTGGGCAGAGGGGATGCTAACTGAGAACACGAAATAAGAAGTGGCCATACAGAAGGAACAATGAAAATCAGATTAGGAAATAATGGTCTAAACATCTACTACTGAAAAGAAAACCAGCTTACACTTTAAATTTTATACAGCTGTGTTACCATGATGTGTTATCCAGGCTAACAAACATTTTCTGACTCTCCTTGCCTCATGATTAAGACAGAACTAAATTGTTCTCAAAAATGACAGCAGAAATATCCAGTCTGTAAAACTCAGTTTTCATGCACACAGGCTACCTAAGCCTAACAGTTGCTTTTTCTCCATAAATCAATCTATTGTTGCCCTTCATAATAGAGGAGGCAGATTTACTGCCTTTTGTTGCCTTTTCTCACGATGAGAGATGCCTATTTGGGCAACAGAATGCTTGAGAAAAACACCATTAACATCTGCTCTCCTTAAATCAACACCAGCTCCAGTTGTCACAGACACAGAGTCAAAATACAAACTCCATACCTGACTGTGTGAGTGTATGTCACTTATGTACCACTGAATCAACCCTGTGCAACACAACCCAACCCAACCAACAGCACAACCCACTTCAGAGCACTGAGAGAGATTCTTACATGGCCCACAGCATCAGACCTTTTTGAAACACACTACTGCATCACTTGACATTGCTCCAAAAATCAAGCACTTTGGAAAAACATCTTTTTCCTTCCTGAGCTTCTGTAAAACCTTACAAGATTTTTAGCTGTAAAATAATCATGGATAATATGAAGCAGATGATGCAGTGATGAAGAACAAGAGTCTATGCAAACTTTAAAGACATCAGCAAATTAAGCTCAGTCTTCTAGCTTCAGGCTACCCTTAAACATCTGGTTTATCTGTCAATTTCTGTTTCTTGCAGCAAAATTACTAGCTGAGAACTGGTTTCTGCAGATTTCAAATAACTGTATTTTTCCTTTATTAATTTCAACATGAATTTGAACTTACTGAAAATCCATTCCCTTAAAAAAAATAGCAAACACTAAAAGGCTATCATGTTTGGCTTTGAAGTGCTAAAATTCTAAAAAGAAAAAAATCATATAGGCACAGAGACTATTTCACTATCAAAACTTCCCTACCTTCTTTTTTTAACCAGATTACTTGAAATGAAAAAAGGGGAAAAGGCCTAGTCTCATTCTCATAACAAGGGATGAAAAGATGAGTGAAATTGCTCCGTGTCAAAATTTTCTCCCAGCATTAACTAATTGGGTCAGTATCACAAGAACAAATGAATATAAATACACACAAAGTTATGTATTTTCCTGGTAAAAATTTTGCTCTGCTTTAGCAAGATCACTTTGAGAAGTCAAACCACTGAAAGTACTTATGAAACACATACAATCATCCATATATATTTTAAAAGGGTTCCTAATAACTTTTGAAACTATTTACATTATTTCCTTAAACAGCCCTATCTGAAAATTTACTTCAAGAAATACAGACTAGCATATATTAAAACTGTTAAGTATTGGAAATGAAACCTTCGTTTTTTTGACTGAGAAATCTGGGTGAGAGCACACCCAGGGGAAACAGTTGCTTTTAACCTAAGAATGAATGTTATTAACAGAAAAGACTTGCCTTTTCAGAAGGAACTAAAAATATGCCTTCCATATATGAATATGGATTAATGCCAACAGCACCCATGCTTCTAGTTAACAGAGGGTGTCTTTTGTCACTTAAGCAATGCTTTTTGACAGTTTTACAGGTTCTTGTCCCAAGGACTTAGGTATTTATGGCTTTAGGCACTTGGGCTTTCTGCTCTTATCCACTGGTTCCTAATCACCAATTTTTTTTAAATGGGTCTGAAAATAGCTAAAGCGTGTCTTTCAACAATAAAAGTTTAAGACAGTATCAGCAAAGAGCTTCTCTCGTATGGCCTTTTCCTGTTTTACCAGTTTTCTCGTTCTACAGACAAGCTAACAAGAGTTTGGGCCCAAACTGTTCATTAGTGCAATGACCCGATATGATTTACTGCATTCTTAGACAGTCTGCTTCGTTTTAGTGCTCTCACAGTGATGCACAGGAGACAGTGACTTCTTTATTAGGCCTGATTGAGGGATTCTGTGCTTTGAAACTGTTCAGCAAAAAAAGAGCAATTTTCTTTGGCCCAAGTTTTCCCTGAGAAGGTAACTTTTTCACCAGTGACTTTTCTAAATCATTTGGCTTCTGCCATTTCCAAACTCTTGTCTGTTTTTACAAGTAGTTCAACAACTCACTCTTGAGCTGCAAAGAACTTTCAGACAAACCCACCTGTTTATGACAAAGGATATAATAGAGCTGTTTCTGTAATATTTCATGGTTGTCCCAATTTGCACAACTTCTTGGGGCTGTCTGGTGCAGGGCCAGGACCTGGACTTAGATGATCCTCTTGTGGGTCCCTTCCAACTCAGGATATTTTATGATTCTATGACTCTAAAAACAATCCACATCATTTCAAGATCCTTATTCATTCTTACGTTAAGAAATAGAAGACATCTGTATGTGGGTGACAATCGTTTTTCTTGCCTTTCCCTGAACCATTCCTGAAGAAAGCTTACAAATTGTTTCTTGAAGTAAACAATACTTCAAGTGTATTGCAGCAATATCTCATTTCATATCAGTCAGTCTACATATTTCTTATTTTCTATGCATGATAGTCTAAAGCATATGTTTCCCAGTGCTATACACACTGAGAAGTCTACACACTTGAAACTACTTACATAGCCAAGCATTGCTTCCACTATGTGGAAATTTAGAATTTCCAGGAGGAGGAATATGCTCCCAGCAGTACAAGACTTCTTCTCTTCTTGAACAGGACTTCTGTACTTACAGCTTCTACTGCCACTTAAGTGCCCTGTCAGTGACCTCAGCTTTTAGGAGAATAATTCGAGCTATCTGTAGCTCACACAAGAGGTTCCCACTGAACATCAGAAAACAGCTTTTCACTGTGAGGGTAACCGATCACGGGAACAGGCTGCCCTGGGTGATTTTGGCATCTCCCTCCTTAAGAGATATTAAAAAACCCCATCTAGACAGGGTCCTTGCCACTCAGCTCAAAGTGGTCCTGGTTGACCAGGGCAGGCAGACCAGATGACAATCAGATATACCTTCCAACTCCAACTAGTCTGTGATTCTTTGAATTTGAAACACATTTTTCATTTAAAAAGTAGCATCCAGAAAAGACCTTAATCGAATCTTAGCAACTGTTTCCTCTGAACAACTGCCCTGGATGAAGTGGGATTTGCGTTTCCGCAGAGACTGTACTACTGAAACATGTATCTAATTTTGAAAGAAAATCCTTTTCCTTCTATATTTATGAACATATTTTATTTTACCTTTATAAATAAAAAATAATTTTGAGACAATGCTAACATAAAAACTCACAAATACTCAACACTTAGAGAAGATTCATGCACAGGAGACTGAGCTAAAAAATGCAGATAAAAAAATTCTTTTGCAGAACACTGTACAATACAATTGAAAGATGAAGCACTAGTGAAGACTGTTCTGTAACCTGTAGGGTATTTTTGCTGAAAATATCTTACTGGAAAGAGTGGCAGACACGTAGTAAAGCAAGCAAAAAAGTCAGGAGGGAAGATCGAGGTTGTCCTGTAGAACAGCTCAATACTGCAGTTTCCATGGATTTCATGACTACAAGATAATGAGTAAACAAAGGATAAAATAAACTAAGAATGTGTATGGTCACATGAGTATGAACATGGTCCTTAAACATGAGACGCAAACTGACGGAAGTTCTCATCAGATAAGCCCAGCCAAGAAGAATAAAGGCTGTCCTGAATATGTAGGTAATGCTGGCAAAACCAGGGTTATATGAAGGCTTTTCAAAAATAGCACTAATCACTGTGTTATTTAGACCACATTTCCCCAAAAATGTGTGAAAAGAGAACAATATTTGTGAAGAATTGATAAAGTATGAGCAGCACAACATGAGGAATTTAACAGCTCTGTATTCCACACAGTCTGAATTATATGGGAAAAAAATGAGGCCAAATGATATATGATGAGGATATGTTAAATACATTACTTGTTTGAAGAACATTGCTCATTTTATAAGCTCAGTGGCAGACAGCCCTGTGATGAGAGGATGGTAACTGTCTCTCTGTACTTCTTTAACTGTGGAAAGGCCAAATTAAGCTGATAAACAATACTCAGATATTTATTTTCTGAGAGTTTGACTTAATATTTTAAACATTCCCTTTGAGAACTTCCACATATTCTATACACAAAGCTGTCTTAAGCCACTAAAGGAAATGTGTTTTGGAAAGGAAGTCTAACTTCAATTTTAGTACTGAATACAAACCAGAAAATTCAGTCTAGGTATTAAAGCCAAGGTGAGAGTTTCATTCAAGTAATCTACATCTTCTGCTCTAATGGGATTACTAATGTTAGCAGATAGGTGGTAGTTGTTCTGGCCAGTCCCTACAGCTCCTGTGTTGGAAGCCAAGATTTCCCAACTCCCTTCTCTTGCTCTATTTTATCTGCTGTGCCCTGTGTCACATATCAGCACTGAGAAGGACAGACGCTGATGCATACCCAGCTCACTGTTTGGGATATTAAACAGTTTGCTGTCATTTTTGGGGCAGCGGGAAGGTGGTTCACCTAAATTCTCCCAGATCTGAGGTTTTAATTGACACATAGGAATTGACACATTCCTATTAACAAAAGAAGCAACTGAAGAAGCATCTACATGTAAAACTGCTTTTATGGGTATAATTACGTACTATGGTACACTTCTCCACATTGGAAATTTGGTCTTCTCAGCAGGTACTCAAAGACTTTGCAAATTCACCACAGTTCCCCTCTATTCTTATGTAGCTCTGTAGAAGACTCCCAGCATGACCCTACACTAAAACTTTACTATGTGGAAAGCTTGTCAAGGTCATACAAATCAAGTAAATACAGATCTAAATATATGAAAAAGAACAGCCTTTCTTTTTGAAGTCATGCTGCACAGGCTCTTGAACTCATGTCCCAGAAAACTAAATTGTTCAAAATTTAACTATAAACTACAGAGACATCAAGTATAAATCTTTGTTGGCCCTGTCAGTTTTACAGCAAGCCTCATTTTATTTACTTTTCCCTCAAACTCAACTTGTGGGATTTAAATGATTATCTGAAAACCTCAGCTTTTATTTATTGTGCATTCCAGTCCCAGTGAAAAGCTGTAGAGAGAAAAATACAAAAATATATGTTGTACCCTAATAAATTCTCGAGTCTCTAAAACAAAACAGAAGTCCTCAAACTATTTTTCAAAACGTCATAACTTTTAGTCGTCTTGTGATACTGGAAACTGAACAATGATTTTTAGATGTCATGTTTGGCAACATTATGCTCTCCAGACATTTTTTCTATAGATCTGAGACATCTGATGTTTCCTAAGCACTTGCTCTGCATTATCATGTGTTTGTCTAGTAGTCTTCACAAAAGATCATCCATATTATATACACACAGACCATACAACACTGATTATCTGAGAAAAAACCCACAGAGCAGATTTCTAATGTCTTACCAGTTCTGTACCATTTACAGCTGACACATCTGCTTGCTGTAATTTGCCTACACAAGTACTTTTACAAAAAGAATACTACAAAAAGTGATCCTTATTTAAAGCTCCTTATCTGTGCTTCTCTGATATAAAATAAGTTTTTGATAGTGTGATCTGAGCTTTACATTAACAGTTTTGCTTCTGTCTCATAAGATTCTAACATACAACAACAACCTCTTTCAAAAATAAGAAAATCTGATACTTGTTTATATTTAAATGACATTTCACTCAAACCATTATAATGTAGTGTAACGTATTTGTAATGTAATCTGAATAGGTACCTTAACCACTGAATGAAGTTATTAAAAATACTGGGCTATAACTACATTATTGGAAATACTGGCTAAATGAAGATCTCATGTAGGACAACCCAGATCAATCTTGAGTTTTACAGTGTTCAAAGGATCAAAAAGGTTGTATATGGGACAGACAAATCAAGTTGAAACATCTCATCTACAAACTGCTTCCTTTAGCTAAAATTGTAACATTTAACATGCAAGATTTTATTTACTCTTACTAGTCCTCTCCCAAAGCAAATTTATGCCAGAGAGCAACAAGAAAGCCTTCCTCTGGCCTTTTCCTGCCTAGAACCCAAGCAAGTTTGCAACTGAACTCTTGCTGTCCAGAATACTCAGACCATGGCACTTTACTTGATCATACTTTACTCTTCTTGTGGAAGACGCAAAAAGCACTATCTTGAAACTATGTCCTTTTCGTCTGCAGAAAAAGGCTGCATTGTAGTAACTAAAATCCGCTAAAGCAGTATGGGCAATGGAAAAATATCATTCATAAGCTGAAAGAAACTAAAATTGTCACAGCCTGTATCTACTTCTTTTCTTGCCACAGTTTAGACTTAATACTTTTGCAGCTGATAACTCAAATAATGAAATACAAACAGGTTACTGTATATAACTTCCTCCCAGTATGTAGGTAATACCTAAAATGACCATACACAGAGCAGCAAAATCACTTGATTTAATTCTGTCCTAATCAAAACTGTTCACCAAGAATGGTATTAAACAGCATAAATTTTGCAATGGTTTTCTGATTGGGGTAATCAATGTTGAGGCACTGATCCAGTTACTACCGGCCCCAGTTCCTGCCATACCCTGATGTGTGTGAGTCATCTTTCCTCAGGGAGCTCAGGCACGCGGTGGAGCTGCCTGTTAACCTCAGCAACGAAACACAGCTCTGCTGCTGCTGGGGTACGTATCATCAGTCGCCTTTAAAGTCTCCTTTCATGTCACCCTGAGATGATGATACAAGTTCTGTGGATATGTAAACAGATTCTGGGAAGTGTAAATACCTCCATTTATCCTTATCTTCTAACTCTGCTGTATGAAACATTAATTCCTACAACACAGGACATCATTTCCTCACATTTGCCAGATGGCTTGCAACACTTTAAGTACACAGTAAGCAATTCCTTCATGAAAGTTATCCATGGCAAGAACAGGTAACATGTAGGTTTGAAAAACCCTACATACACATTCTGGACTCAGGCAACCCTATCTGACTGTACTACACATATGCAAGGACTGTCATTTTCATTAGGACAAAGCACTAATTACCGAAGTTCTTGGTCCCTTCACAGTTGCACAGTATTACAACAAAGAAATCTGATCACCAAAGCTACATGCATCTACTTGTTTTCAGCATCACTGGGAATGAATGGCATGAGACATTGCTGCTCAGAGAGGGGCACTAGAGACCCCACTAACATACGCAATCCCAGAGGAAGCACAAAGTACACATTTCTATTTTCTAAAGATTTCTATTTTCAAGGGAAGATGAAAGCCTGCTTAAAGGCCTTCAACAGAAAATGTTAGGTTTAAATACCAACAGAGATGGATGTTTTACTCAAAGTTTTTTTTGGTTTTGGGTTTTTGGGTTTTGGTAGGAAAAAGCATCATCTTCTAACAAAAATGTGAGCTGTTCTGAGGAATTAAGCCAAAACAGTACTAATGAATAATGACTCAGTGATTTAACACAAATTCATACCAATATTCCTAAACTAAGTAACAGTTTTTCTGTTGCCCATGTGGTGATCTAGAACCATCTTCAATGAACACTCAAAATATTATTAAAATTGGTTGCAGGTATGACACTTCTCTTAAACAGCAATAGGTGCCTGGCAGAGGAGAGGATAATTTTGTTGAAAGGGAAAGGCAGCTGTCACACAGAGGGCAAGAAAGAAAAATGCTTGATTCCATCTGCTTTCACTGCTTTCTGTACCAGGCTCACATGCACACTTCAGTACTGGAAGAACAGACACACACAGGCACCATCATCCTTGAGTCTGGCGCAGGCAAATGATGCCTATCAGGAGCATCCCTTGCCCATTCCAAGGGGGCCCCCAGCATCCCTCTGCAGTGCTGAACACCCAGCACAAGCCCAGGGCTTCACAGCACAGGGAGGTGAACAGCAGCCCCTCCCTCATCAGCAGGCTATGGACTGTCACTTCTTCTGCACAGGCATGAGACATATACGCTTACGGCAGTAATGAGCTCAAGCAGCCTTTATCCTGTGTTAGTAAAATTTAAACTTCAGGGGATTATTGAGTCTTTTAAATAAAAAAATTCAATCGTGTAATCATGGTGTCTCCTGAAGAGTTCATGTCAGTCACCACCAGTGTACAAGCCTCTGACTGGGAAGTGTTATCAAAATTATCTAATGAATTTCATGGGGAGTTTGGCAGCAAACTTTCAAAAACACATGAGTAAACTATGCCATTTTTGCCCCCCCAAAAAACCTGTAAACTTACTGGTTCCACATAAAAAATAAAAGGGCATAAAAACCTTGAACAGATCTAGCTATTGTAGATAAAATGCCAGCTGGTAACTAACAGGTGTTGGATATTATTTTAAATATGTGAAGCCATTCTTCTGGATCACAACATAATTTATATAAGTAGATAGATAAAGTAATTTCAAAGCAAAGAAATCCCTATCAAGAAAATCTCACTTCATTATGATTAAAATAAAATATCCTGTCTTTAATATTTTATGATTTTGACTGCAATCCACCTTGGCCTCTTGAAATTGTCATGACTTTAATGGACATGAAACAAAGTCTTTTTATGCCACAACCCTCCCACAAAAAATTAAAGTATCAGCACTGCACATACCCAATTAAAACTCTTACTTTCTGCAGCATAGCAGGTGAACAGGATTTCCAGTGCTAAAACATAGAAAATATGGCCCCAATTCAAAATTGCATTCATGCAAATATTTGAGTTTCACATGCGTAGTCACAATGAAGCAGATGTAGCCAACACTTGCAAATGAACTAAAATACTGAAGCCTGTACTAGTAGCTTAATAATGAGTAATGTTACCTCTGTGGTCAAAACGTGACATGGCCTAAAACTTAAAAAAGCCCAAACAGACTTTGCCTCAAGAATACAAAACATCATGGCTCTCATAAGATTATTTTTGCAACCTGAACATTTAATCCTATCTACATAGTTTGTCTCCACTGCTTTATTTCTGAATTCTTAACATTTCTGTAAGCCAGTGATTTCCAAACACACACAGGTAACAAAACAATCTCACTTTAACGTTTGAGCTTGCTGCCCAGAGGATCTCTACTTGTCTGTCGTGCCGTGTCCTCACCTAGCAATAATTCATCTCACCATTTACAGAACAGCCTAATACGCACCCAGGCTCTTGTGAGTGAAGGCAAAGTGTTTTTCACTTCACAGTAGCACCTAATTAAAACAGGCAAAGTATAGCAGCCGAATGGGGCCATACTACAGTAGATGCTGATGGGACAAGAACATACTTGTGCCTACTGCCACTTCACTAAAGAGGTCTGATTATCTCTGGCCACTCTTTCTCTCTAAGGATGCATCTGGATGGAAACACCTCGGACTGTACAATATTTACCTGTACGTGACTACTGAATTACCTCCTCGACAGAGGAGTACTATGTCCAGCAATACCACGTGAGTGGCTGGCATGGTTTTAAGAGCAGCTTTAATTCCTGGACTAGAAGCAAAAAAAAATGCATTTAATTATCATATACGAAGTAAAGAATGTAAGAATAGGACAGTTGCAAACCCACAAGGCCCAGTCTGCAGTGGAGGACATGATCAGTATTAACCCTGTTCTGCATCATTAAGCATCTTGAGAGTCACAGTTTCAAAAATAAAATACAACCTATCTTCTCTTTTTTTTTTTTTTTACTTTTGGTAACTACCAGAAAACGGCACATGGAGCTCTATCTCACTGCTGTTCCTTCTGACTTCAAATACTACCTGAAAAAGCTCTGACTTTGGCTCCAAGCCCTGGCAGAAAGTAGGCTTTTTCAGCTAACAAGGGCCTGGAGGTTTTACAAGACCATGGGGGTTTTCAAAACGTTCTTCCATTTCTGCAATAGTCAGATTACTACATCATGTGCCAGATTGAAAGTAGCATTTTATGGATTCCTTTAAAAAGGTACTCATCCTCTAACTTTAAGACTGCTTTAGGACATGCAAGCAGTTAATTAACTACAAAGGCATAGTCTGTGTGATCTCTGCTGTATTTTCATTATTCTGTAAAGGCCTTCCTGAGAAGCAGATGGGATTTTTTCCTAAAGGCAAAAGATCCACTCATGTACGCTGCTCTTAATAACTGAAACTCCTTACCCCTGAGCTGCCACATTTTGCTAGTGTGCATGTCTGCTCAGATTGTATTTCCATAGGTTTTGACACGCCAAAAGGCTGCTACCATTACTAATGCAGTGACACATACAGGCAGGAAGGGAAAAAAACCAATACATACCATGAGCAAAATAATCACACCGGAAGAAATTCATCCAACAGAGACACATGGACCATCTAAAAAATCCACCAAACCACTGTCATGCATGGCAGACTTAAAGAGTTGCTATTCAGTTCTCTACAACTGGAGATACACAGAGAATATTTAATACCTGAACAGGGAAGTACAATCTGCCTTATCTCCTTTGTGCCTTCCAGGTGCAGGAACTTCACCAAAAGCCATGTAACATTTTTTCCTTTTTAGCCATTCAAGCAAAACCAGCAGTAATCAAACAAGAAATATATGAGCATCCGTTCTGAAATAGCTCCATGGCTCAAAAGAGGCAACTCCAATCATGGAAAACGCCTCACTCAGATCCAAAATTCTGTATTTCTCCATCTCACACACCAGCTTGCAACTCACACAAATATTACAAGAACACCATCATATTTCAGACTTGGCAGCAAAATCAAGGTAAAGTTCTTTTTTTCAATCATGTTGCTGCACTGTCCCACAGAGGAAGCAAACAGGTGGAATTTTTGTTATCTAAAACATCTTGTAATTGAATTTAATGGCAAAATCTTTGGAGTTTTGAAGTGGACTGTGTTAACATGCCTATGCCTCAATAAAACTGTAAATTTGCACACATTTACTCTGCACTTTATTTTGCACGTTTCATACTAAAGCCAGCAAAATGGTTTTTCAGCCTTTATGTATGATTTCTAAATGAACTCAAAAAAGACCCCACACTCTTTGAACACCTAGTTGATCACCAACACTGAAGTCCAAAACACTTTAATTCACAGATGTATTTGAAAAGTGATACTTAACAAAGCAACACGAAGAGAAACACAGATACTTGTTTCACTTGCCAACAGCTCAAAGTCAACAGAAAAACAAAATTCAAATAAATACAGCAGTGCACCACACTACACTGTATGCCAAACAGACCACAGAGGAATGACCATACCTGGGTTTGGTCTAAGTCACACACAGAAAGACTATTAAACAAGGCCAGAGAGTTTATCAGTAAGCAAGGATGTGATTCCCTGTATTTCCCACTGAATTTTACAGATATTTGGAGCTCAAAAAGGAGACTGACTGACTACAGGACACCAAAGGACAGTGTCCAGCTTTCTGAAATACCACTGAGGCAATAGCATGCTAACCTGTCTGGATTCCAAAAGGTGAATTTCAAGGGACAGCTCCAAGAGAAGATCAACCATTGGCAGACACACTTAATAACCTGAGAAGGAATGAACCTCTCTCGGGGGGTGCTGTAACTCTACATCCTCTGCTTCATGAAGGCAAAGGCCATGTTTCAAGTCTGAATGCCCAGAACTAGGTAGAGTATGATGCCTGTACTGTAAAGGGTTGAGCACACTTCTTTTTTGTCTGAAATTCAAGCCCATTGATTGCTATGATACACTCCACCCCAACACACTGTATAACTCAGGCTGTATCCAAAGAAATCAGGGGAGCAGCAGCACTGCCATCCTGTACCACCCTCCCACTGAAACAACACCTCTGTTTAATGATGCTTGTAAGATTTACCACAGGGACTTTTCAGGATGTCATCCTTATTTTAAAATCCAGAATCCAGACCCCACAATTAAGAACTGATAATGGACTACCTCTAATTCTGAAAACCATCCTGAAAGTGACCAGCAACTGTAAGAAACTTATTTTTGCAGTTAAGTTCTACATTCTACATTGCACCTTTTATTACAAATCCATCATGTTTTATAGGTAAAGTTATGTATATGAATATATGCATATGCAATATTAGTAAAGAGAACAGTCACCATTTTGGAACGTGTGTTTGAGAATGTGACCATTTCTTACTCCATATAGTGAAGAAGCTTTAAAATTCTTAGCAAAGTTATTCATCATTTCATTGCATCCAATGTATGAACATTACATTCATACAGTATTATTATGTTTGCACAACATCATAAATAAAACCTGAACCAGAAAAAATGCACCTGACTCAAAGTTAGTATTTTTGCAGCATTCTAACGATTTTCTTTTAGGTACTGATTTGTAATGTGATTTTTTATACCAAATATACTCCCAAATAATGATACATGCTTTGTTCATCAGGGCTATAATATCCACCATTGTTACTGTATCAGAGTAAGAAGTAACATTTCACTTAATTTTACAGCATACTATTATGCCAGAATATGACACTAAAGAAGCATCTTCCCAGCTGCAGGCAATTATGTTTGTTAGTATCAGGAACCCTTGACAGATCTGAAATCATTGGTATCGTTTAGAACAAGCATTGTCATATTTTTACCTCCATTACTCTCTATGTTACATTGCAACTTCTCACCTTTTTCTTTTCCTTAATATGATTATGTTTATAGGCTATACCCTTTACGGATCTAGCTGTAAAATTTCCTAAAACACTTGGAAGCTTACCAATACATACAAAAGTCCAAACTATTTCTTCCAACATATAGAAAATTATCTCTATTACACTGCTTGGTCACCTTTCATTATGTTCCCTGGTTGAAAGTGGTAAAATGCAGAAGGAACAACTCCTTGTGAAATTCTGTAGACATTCACTAACCAGGTTGCCCAGCCCTTTCTCCCACAGCACCTGCCAAGTGTGTGACTCAGGCACCTCAGGGGATTATTCTGTGTTTCATGGGTAGTTTTTCCTTAACTAAGTATATTACTGACCTTCTAAATAATATCCTATCACAGACTGGAGCCATACTCAACCTGATTTATTAAGGATCACAGTCCAAAAGGGGCAGACATCCTTTTCACCCACTCAGATGGGGACCACACTGGCCCCTCCGTGGAAGACCTGGGTCATGGAAGACCATGATCCAGTATGTCAATGTTAAAGTACACGAGAGCCCAAACCAGTAGGATTTGCGTCTCTTGGTGTGGACTCCAGCAGTTTGCCCTCTCAGTAAAAGTGGCTTACAGACCTAGAAAACCCCAAATCTGCTTTTTAGCTTTAAGGAATAAGGAACAGAATTAAGGAACCCCTTAGGTCCTACAGGTCAACTGCAGACAGATGATGGACTTGTGCAAGTGTACTTGCGTCAGCCTATGAAAAATACAGAGGTGCTCCCATTATACCACTGGCAGTGGGCAAGAGCTTGCAAGACAACAGAGAGGGAAACACCTATCAGCAACTAAAAAGGATCAGTTTTAACCACCATCCTTATATCTTTCACGTATCAGTTATTTGCAAGTTGCTACACAGCACACACCTCTGCAGAACCATTTGTAAAATTCCAGTTACATTGGATTTGCTTGTCCCAGTTCCTCTGTCTTTGAAAAAAAAAATGGAGAACTGCTGCAGCCAGTTGAAGTGTATGTGCCCCTACATGGCATTTATTTGAATAAACAGGAAATCCAAGAATCTATTTTAATTAGCCAGCTATACTGAGGGTAGATAGCATTTCTTAAGGCTAGCGACATACTAAAACAGAATATTCAGCTTTTTGAAAACATTAAGAACAATTCACACCAAGAGTGACAAGCCTGTACATTTTCAGGTTTAAAGACAGACTGGTTAAGTTCCAAGCTATAATGAGAATGCCACCCCAACTACAGAGTATTCCCAGTGTCATGCAGTAAAACAGGGCCTGTCCTATTGTATACCTTCTAAATTTTACAGCCTTTGCATGCCCTGAGGGACCAGTCATTAAAAGGTCACTTCAGAAGTAAATTACCTTCTCCCTTGTGGGAAGTTTCTACAAAGTAAAAACCTAATGCTGACACCTCCTCACAGCAGGGCATTTATTGTCTGTTCCAGAGAGGGCAAGCAGGGTTATGAATCTGATGGCAATAACAGAGGCACAAATCAGAAAACAGAGAAATGAGAGAATTTAACAGGAAAGGCTGGAAAGAATTCCTCTCTACCACGCACACTTCACCTCTAGCCATAAGCACAAATAATGGCACCAAACAAAGCTTCTCCTACCATGCCTTTCCTTCTCTAGAAGTGTCTATAGAAGATGGTTCTGAAAACCAAAGTTCACTAGGTGAATGATTAAAATTCTAATTTTAATGACAAAATTAAACAGCAAATCATAGTTGAAACAGATTAGCAGCCAAGTATTTTCAAGCAAGCAAATTACCATTAAAATGACTTTCTTCTTGGTAAGCCTGCTACTTGGGATAGATTCTCCTGATCAGAGTGAGATTTTAGGAACTCCTTCTCCACAAAACTGGCATCATTGACAGAACTGCCTCTTTTAGCAAAAAAATAAGTAACTCTCTGATACAACTGCAACTGTTTCCTGGATTTACTGAACTCTCTAACACCTGAAAACAAAGATTTAGAGTATGAAATACAAGCAGTTACATCCATTTCCTTTTCTCTCAAAAGAAACAATTTCTAAAGAACATCAAAAGAGCAATATTGTCTACAGATACCTCCCATATGCTCATTGTCATAATGTTGACATTTAGTAACTGAGTAGACCTGAACAAGCAATACAATTCAACTAGAACATGCACAAGTCTGAACACGGCAATCAACATCCTTCAGTTTGGACAATCTGCCAGTAGACAGGGAAAAGAAAGGGGAGAAGACAAATTTGGTGCATACTCCCGCAGACTGGGAATACTCAATACAGCCCTGATTAAAGTATTAAGCAAAACCAAACAACCACTTACGTCAGATTTGGAGGACACATTTTCCTCTATGTCAGAATCACTGGGATCTACAATATCATCAAATGGTGGCAGAGAAGGCGTTTTCCTTTCCAGTGCATCATTTTCAATTTTGACTCTCCCCACCTTGAGCTGAGATTTATCCTTTGTCTGTTTTTTCTCAGCTGAACAAGTAAGAATCAGTGGTGGGGCACTAGGAAAGCTTTTAAATAATGAATCCGAGCTGGGTTTTTTTCTTTTTCTTGCAGAAGATTCATCAGTGTCCAGCACAGAGGGCCTTTTTGTGAGAGTCTTCTTTTCTTGCTGCTGCCCACATGTTATGGTAAGGATGGGGGTGGTTTCAGATTTTGGCTCCTTGGACATAGGTTTGGGTTCCTTGAAGGCCATCTTAGGAACCATTTTTTCATCTTTTAGTGGTTTGTTTTCTTTGGGTTTCTTAGAGGGTTCTTTGGAAGATTTGTTATGTTCCCTGGAAGGTTCTTTGAAGGCACTTTTTTGTTCTTTTGAGTCTTTAGAAGTTTTTTCTTTGTGTTCCTTTGTTAATTTCTGGGTCTTTGAAAAACTGTTACTACTGCTGCTGCTATTTATATTCAGAATCCTAGCTGGGTCCTGCAAAGAGGAGATACAAAACTTTACTTAAAAAAAAAAAAGGGGGGGGAGGAACCCTAAACTCCACANGACAAATTTGGTGCATACTCCCGCAGACTGGGAATACTCAATACAGCCCTGATTAAAGTATTAAGCAAAACCAAACAACCACTTACGTCAGATTTGGAGGACACATTTTCCTCTATGTCAGAATCACTGGGATCTACAATATCATCAAATGGTGGCAGAGAAGGCGTTTTCCTTTCCAGTGCATCATTTTCAATTTTGACTCTCCCCACCTTGAGCTGAGATTTATCCTTTGTCTGTTTTTTCTCAGCTGAACAAGTAAGAATCAGTGGTGGGGCACTAGGAAAGCTTTTAAATAATGAATCCGAGCTGGGTTTTTTTCTTTTTCTTGCAGAAGATTCATCAGTGTCCAGCACAGAGGGCCTTTTTGTGAGAGTCTTCTTTTCTTGCTGCTGCCCTCATGTTATGGTAAGGATGGGGGTGGTTTCAGATTTTGGCTCCTTGGACATAGGTTTGGGTTCCTTGAAGGCCATCTTAGGAACCATTTTTTCATCTTTTAGTGGTTTGTTTTCTTTGGGTTTCTTAGAGGGTTCTTTGGAAGATTTGTTATGTTCCCTGGAAGGTTCTTTGAAGGCACTTTTTTGTTCTTTTGAGTCTTTAGAAGTTTTTTCTTTGTGTTCCTTTGTTAATTTCTGGGTCTTTGAAAAACTGTTACTACTGCTGCTGCTATTTATATTCAGAATCCTAGCTGGGTCCTGCAAAGAGGAGATACAAAACTTTACTTAAAAAAAAAAAAGGGGGGGGAGGAACCCTTAAATCCTCAAAAGGCAGACACAATATGGACATAGGATTCATATTTAAAACTTGGAACTGCAGGTGAGTAATCAGGAGTAGAAATAACTATATAAGAACATAGAAACCCCAACATTTGGTCAAAATATCTGTTACAAACTGGTGGAACATGGGCAGTTATCACTGCTTGTCAATATCTGCAAGAAAAGGTAGTTTTTATCCTAGGCATTATACATGTCTTTTTAAAAAACATTGTAAGCTTAATATAACGGCAGTTTAGGAAAAGTTTATCATCACCATTAACTACGAGTAAAATAAAAATCACAAAGAAAAATTGAGATATGAACATATGATGTCAACAGAATTACTACCGGATCAGAGGAAAACATTTCAGGCAAAGTTTGGCTTCTCTACAGTGATCTTCCAGCTTTTGCCAGATCTTTTTCCTCATAAACAAAAACAACTCTGGTTCCAGCCCAGCTATGGATGATCTGATTGGACAGACAGTAGTCACTGCCTTTTTATGGAAAACCTCCTAAAGCTGAAAAATCTTTTTTTTTTGTATGTACTTGTATCTTTTTTTTAATTGAACTGTGTTAAGTGAGAAGTGTTTCTTAGAATGCGGTGACTCAGAGGTCCTGTAAGAGAGATAAAATCAGAAACAGCAGAACAGTATCATTCCTCACTCAGTTGAATCTGAAAGCTGAAGTGGCAAGGGAAGTGGTCATCTGCAGCTAGAACTGGCAATAAAGGAATCATCCAGAATGGGATCCTTTCTTCTGAGAATTAACACCTGGGAATCTTTAAAAGACAAGAACATTTCCAGCATTGCCCACTTTCACTGAAACTGCCAGCAGTGGGCTCTCAGTGTCTCAAAAATACCCAGTAGACTAACTGCACTGTTATTAACATTTAACACATGTCACAGTCTTTACAAAACAAGTTCCATTTTTATACTACTTCAAATCTGCAAAGTGACATTTCAATTTACAGGAAGCTATGGTCAAGAAGTTTACACTGCTTACTTTCTTGCAGGCTGATTATAAGCATTTCTACCTGTATGCTGCCCACAAAGTGAGAAACTTTTAGAAAGAAACACTTCAATGTGCATTGCACGCACCCATTGTTTCCCTTTTCCTTTATCTAGAACAGATGTGTATGTAAATGTGGTGTTATCTGGCTGTCTAAAACTGTCACAGATTTACAGAATTGTAGAGAGGAAAACACATTCAGCTTGTCTTCCACCTTACTTAACCACCCTTTCACCCACAGCATAGACAGAACTGCAAAAGTGTAGTGGAAAGTAAAGGACCAAAGCAGGACATGGCCAGCCTCATCCTCCACAGGGGCTGACTAACTTTAAAATAATGCACACAGTACAACTGCTCTGAAAAAAAACTACCCAAGAAAACAAAGCAGAATTAACATGTTAATGGAAGTCATGTCACTTAGAGGAGAAAGGAAGACTGAGACTACATCCACTGATGTCCTTCCTGTTCATAGATACCTACTTATAATTTGTCCAATCAGGACGTGTCAAGTCAGTGTTTAGTACTCGAGGACCTGAAAGGTCTACACAAAACATGTGCAGAAACCGCAGTATCTTCCTTCTCTGTAGCAATAGGTAGAAATAATTAAGTAAAAATAATTACTTAGAAATGCTCTTCCCTTCTCATTACCTTATTTAATGAAACACTGAGTTTCCACACAGTGCTGCATAAATTATAATATTGCATGTTTTTATGAGATGCTGCTTGCATCTGTACTGCAAATGTATTTTTGTGTCATATTTGGTAAACTAACTATGTATTTATATAACACACATACCAACATCAACATTGGCCAGAAGCATCAACAATGAACAATACTATAACGACATCTGAATGTCTAAATATAAGGCACTTCCTCATTTCCCAGGCCAGCAATTAAAAAACAAAAATTAAAAAGCACTTAGCACTCCTTGAGATGTTTTACTTGAGTCATAAGACCTTTTCTGGCGCTCTCCTTTAAGATTAAAAAAAAAGAAAGTTGATTATTTCCTTTGATGCAAGACCAGCACCAAAAGTTGACTTATGAACTAATTATTAATGCTTCTAGTGTCGCATCATGTTCTACCATGCCAGAGCTGTGTTGCCCTGGGGAGGAATAAAACATGTGTCATTACTAAACTAGACAGAAAAATTATCTCTCTTACTGGTCTCCTTGTAGCACATTATTTTACATATAGCACATATATTTACATTTCAGAAGGAGAGTCTCATTTTAGAGGTTTTCCAACAGATGAGATCTGTGAATATGGTTCTGGGGCACAGCGGTATTAAAACCAAAAGGAACTTGAGATCTGTCTTCTTTTCAATTTTAAAACCAGACGTTTTTCCTCTTCCTACAACATGGAAGCTGATATTTTCCTAGCAATCATAGTACAAATACGTGGTGTACTTAAGAGACCTACTGATACACCCCTCTCATATGCTGTCTTAGAATTACCCCTTCTTAAAGGCAGCCAACCCAGTGCTTTTATATCTGCATTCATTTTCTAAGCAAAAAGAGTATCTTTTCTTTTTTCCTTAATTTCTGCAATGAGCCCAAAAGAAGCCAACAATGACATAGAGGAGACAGCAAGAGGACCATAAAATCTGTAAGACAGAAAAAAGTCAAATTATGTTATCAGTAAGTTATATCAAACCTAATGATGAACATGGGATGCTGGTGGGGATGAAAAGTGGCTGAATATTCATATAATGTAGACCATAGATCTTAATGAAAATCAGAATGTACTGTCAAACCATTTTCTTATTTATCAGAATCTGACAGACAGTGTGTTTAAATGTTTCTTTCCTTTCCACATTAATAAGTGTTGTAGGAGATAAGAGTAAATCAGGTAAAATAAAACACTCTTTTCTCAAGTTCATGTGAAAAACTGGGATCATGTGGTTTTGAAAGGTAATATATCTGCACACCACAGCTTACATTTGTGTATTCATCAAATACTGAAGCAAACAAATTCAATGTTAGCCTTCTACATGTTGCATAACAAACTGTATGCAAAAGAATAATTTAGGAACACAGGCATGTCAAAATACCCACAGATGTTATCTTAAGCCAAGTAACACCATGTACATACAGCACCTCAAGATATATAGTACTGCTATATGAAAGAGGCTAATACAACTTTAAAAATATGTATTTTAGAAATCAATGGTTTCTAGATTTTTTTATAATAAAAATCTACGATTTTATCAGCAAAGAAAGTCACTGTGCTACTATGACTGTTGTACTCAAATTCTGCTCAGATTTTGGCCAGCACAGCTCATGCTAAGGCCTGAGATGCATCCTGAGAGGACACAGAGCATACTGTAGGCAGGACGGGTGGCCAGAAAAAGGTGAAGGGCCATTACGCTGCCATGTTCACCTGTAAATTCCTATCTCCTGCAGCCATCATCTTTGGCAGTTTCATCACAATCTTCTAACTTGCAGGAATTACATAAACCATACCTCCAATCTGGAAGGCATAAAACATCAGCTTATCAAAAAAAGCCCAACCCTTGCAGTTGATTCACTACCACTTGTAGTGTAGGGGCTGTGCAGGCTTTCACATTTCCCACTGTGAAACCGAGTATACCAACATTGTGACAGAGGAGGAAGGATAAGCACCCTCACACTCAGCTAGGTAACTTATTTTTCTATGGATCCCAAGTGCATGGATTAAGAGTTACAGGTTATAAACTAAGAAACTTTGTGATTTGGGAGGTGAATTCACTTTATAGACTACTCTGGGCAAAGGGAACCAACACTGTTGTGTTTTTGTATTTCTTAACAAGCTCATGAAATTAAGTTTAAATCACAGAGCACATTGGCCTGTAAATTTGAGAGACACAAATGGACTGTGATAGCTGCTCAATAGGTAACACATTTGCAGACTAAAATACTTCTGTAACTACAGCACAAAAAATGGTGCTGAGCTGTACATGTTACAATACAGAGTTGGATACTGGCTTCACACCTCAAAATGTAACTCCAATTTGTTTTAATGTGAGTTTGAATAAGCAGCAACTTCTGGAAACCACTGTAAACCTCAATTGCTGCCAGACATTAGGAACCTAATTAAGAAATGGAGCATTTGGGAGCGGTGGGGGAAGCAGAGGGGCAGGGGCAGCTCATTATATTTTATGAAGTCATTCAATTGAGCACATTGGCATGGCCTTGTCAGTGTACTGTACTCTGAGTTTAGACTACAAATTTAGTACTAATGATCATAAAAATGTGTATTATTTTAATTTTTAATTTTAAAATGTTATGCCTATTGAAATAATGTGTCCATATTAAGCCAGTGGACTAGAATTAGTCTCAATATGCCTCTTGCTCTCAAGAGGGAAAGAGAAGAAAGATATCTAAAAGTAATTCCTTCATCAAGCAGATTGAGATTTCTGTTGAATACAAACTTGTTTATTACTGAATAAAAACATTAGCTGATTGGGGGGGGGGGGGGGCGGGCAAAAAAAAAAAAAAAAAAAAAAAAAAAAAAAAAAACAAACAAAAAAAACAACAACTTTTTAACNNGAGCCTCCAAAAATACTGTGGAGTAGCAGATGAATTTACCTGCTTTCCACAAAAATTTACAAAACTTTCCACATTTCAATTTAGCCCAGCCACCAAACTGTTATGATCAATGACATCAGAAGAATCAGAAGCTCCCGGAGAATTACAAAACTCACTGGTTTAACAGTGAAGGCCAACTGGGGGAGCATAAAACGACTTACGTTTTTTCTAGTCACACACAGGAAAAAGAGCTTTTGTTTTGTTTATAAAATAAATCTCATTTCACTACAGCTGATACTACGGTTCATTGCAGAAGACATCATCATCCCTCCAAAAAACCTAACCAAGCTCCTTCTCTATTCTGTGCATGTAATATTTACATAATACAAACATGCATAGTAATAGCACTGATTTAAAGTAACACAAGTATCTGCAGCCAGCCTGCAGCTATTCTTATATTCTGAAAAAATGCATAAAGTAAAAGTTTTCATACATTTCTGCCTGACATCTGTATTTCCAAGATTAAAGCTTTGTTTTAGAATCAAAATACTGGGGCTAATTAATACCATCTCCATTAAATTAAATGAAAAAAATTACTTTAGAAATACAAATCTCTCTATTTAATACATATTTCAGAAGAGAATGTGACAGAAAGGAAACTGACAGTTATCTCTTACTTCATACTGTATTGTATTTTTCATAAGTGAATGTTAAACCAAGAATACCACTTTGTTGCAGTGGTTTTACTTTTGTTACTTAAATTCTTATCTAACCATAAAGTTTATGTGGTACTTTGCAGTGGCAAACAGATAAGCATAAGGTTCTGTTTTTCCCATACTCAAAGTTTAAAACTGACCTCAAAGTTAATTGTGGTATTCACAGACAAAACACACCACAACTAGGCCAAGCACATCAAAGGGCTATTGCTGCAGCAGAAAAACCTCAAAGTCACCCAGTACAGACATCCGGAGTACACTTTTGGTACAAGCAACTTATGCCCAAGAACTATCAAGACCTTCCTGCAACTCTTATGCTAGAGTAATATTTAAATGAAATTTGGACACTGAAGTTGTTCCATCACTGGGATTACTCCAAAAGACAAAAAGATAAATCTAGTTGTACATTGGCTGGAACTTTCCTGCATTGCAACCAGAACAAAAACACTAAAGACCAAAATTCAGGGCTTTTCAGCTCCGAGAACTTATAAAAAACCCCCAAACTCTACTGTTACACTAAACCCAAGGTAATCTTGTGTTTCCATTTCTCAAGAACAGCTTAAAATTCTCAGCAAGGCAGATATTTACAAGTCTTTCTTTATGAGATAAAAGAATAACTGCTCGTAAGTGTGTGTTCCAAGTTGGACAGGGTGAAGAGAAAAAATCAAATAGCCACGTACTGGATATCCACATATTGGACTGACAAAAACCAGTGTTTGAAAAAACACCTCTCCCCACTATTAAAAATTCTAGGGATGGAATCCTGAGATGTGATACATGTCTAACCTCCTCAGGTTAGACTCACCTAACTGCACACTGTGGGCCAAACTCTCTGCAGGTGTTTGAGCTGCTTCAGCAAAAAATGACAGATTTCAAGCACTATATATATTATAAGGAAGTGTATATTATACACTATACTATCATAAGGACGAGGGCAGCAAATACACACGTCACACTGCTTCACTCCATCTCCCTCCACACTTGCCAGTTTTCCTCGTCAGACAGAAGTCCACTGTCTATACACAGTTTGGAAAGTAACATCCCAGGTTAACACTTGCTTACAAAAACCCGAGAGATTCAAGACTTAGCATGGTGTATAGTTACTAGGTAGAGCATTAGTACAGGACTCAGTAGCATGTCAGTACCTCTCTGGAATCCTTCTAGAGGTGTTTGGGTTGCTTATTAACCCAAGCCTCAGTACACCTCCTTTGGCATGCAAAGCAAGACATGGGTGAATCCGCATTACAGCCAACTCTTTAGAAATGATTGGAAAATGAACTCTAGAGAGCTATCTACCAACATCCCAAAGATCCCTACGAGAGACGGTAAAGTGTCAGAGGAGTAAGCCATATTTGGTATCCAATTAGATGGAGATACATCCTCATCTAACCAGCAGCACCTCGCTTCAGCAGCTGGTGTAGCTGGCTGCTTTCCATTGAGGCAATAAACATTCATTTTAGCATGTCAAAGTAAGCACCTTCAGTTTAATCCTCAGATTATACCTCAGCTTCTAATTAGGCAACTAGCACACTTCCATATATTCCTTAATGTCGCAAGACCACCTGCACTGGAGATTGTGAGGCACTGATGTTCAATACACACCAGGCAGAGACATGCCAAAGAACATTTTTTGCCCTTCTTTGCTTATTATCTATTGCTACTATCTTTTCATAGGCATACCCTTAATTCATTACCTGACAATTTGTGCAAGATATGAGATTTGGCACAGATAATGAACATGAAAGTTATTAATAAAAATAGGTCCTGCTCCTTGCAGTACATGCACTGCAAGATTAAGTAACATTCAAATCAACAAGATACTACAAAAGAAAATAAAAACCCAAACAATTTAACAGAACAGACAAAAGGCTTGCATTGCATTTCTTATGTGAATAAACAACAAGATGATCCTTGTTTTCCCATACCATTGGTTCCTTTGGTCAAGAAATTATCTGCTGTTTCAGAAAGGTCCATCTGTATTACTCAACAGGTTCCTTGGACTATACCTTTTTACCACATTTTTAAGTTGGGGATTCAGTTTGATGTCCTAGAGACCGATGACACATTGCTGTCTTTGAAACATCTGGAAAAGAATTAACCTCTGGAATTTAAACAAAATTAAAAATCCTAAAGAACCCAACTTCCAAGTTTCACTCTACACAATTATCCTTAAAAATGCTTAATAAATGAAATTATTATTATAGTATTATTTCATCGTCTTTACATTTCCACAGATCACACTTCCATCACCGTAATCCTCTAATACTACAAGAGACTATTACAATTCCTTCTGGAAAAGGAGGAAAGCAAGTGTACAAGTATGAAAACCAGAGAACCTTCACCGACACTTGTTCTCATAGCCATCCTTGTACTGCAGTATTTTCACATGGCAAACAGTACGTACACAGCAAAGAAATGTCAAGACTTGCTATCATTGGTCTACATTAGAAGATTGCAAAAAACACCTAGAATTTTTTTTTAATTAATTTAATTACCAGGAAAAGCACCACTGGTTCAACGATCTTCTAGTAAAATAGGTCTCACCTTTGGCCCATGAGATGATTTCTTCTTCACTTCAGAAAAAGCCAGTGAGTTACTGGGAAGGCTGGGGAGATGAAGGCTCTGCCCTGAAGAAAACGATGTGCCATCTGACATTACCATCATCTGTCATAAGAGGGAAAGCATGTCATAAAACATTACTAACAAGAACAGAGTCTCAACTGCCTAGCAAATCACACTGGTTAGGAGAATGAAAGTCCAATATATCCATGTTTCTTCTCAAGAGGGGATAGGTTAATGGAATCACACTGGTAATCAATTAATTTTCCCCAGAGTCTGTTTTGCCCATGATATTAACTGGTAAGCAATCTCCCTGCCTGTATCCTGACCCATGAATCTTCCTACCCCATCCTCTCTCCCTGCCCTACTGAGAAGGCAGAGTGAGTGACCCAGGTTAGCCAATGTTAACCCAGCATAAAAAAACACTGTAAAAACAGACTGAGGTTTTAAAGTAAAAGCAGTATGTCTCTAATTTCAGCTTCTAACTTCAGATTTCTGCATTATCTAGAGTACAGTAAACTGGGTGGCTGGTAAGCAAGCAGCCAGTTTGCTATTAAGAGGGTCTAGCTCCCTTTTGTGATTTTAAAGACTTAAGTACAAAGAGATCATTTTCAGAAAGCACATGCAAATCAGCCATTACTGAGCAGTTACCTGACATGTAAAGATTATTCCTTCCATCTGTGGGAAACCCAGCTAAGATCTTGTCTTCTGCTCCAGTGTTGTTATGCCTGGATTTTAGGATTCCTACCACAACCATTCATTTATCTGTTGTTTCAAAGCTCTAAATGCCAGATGCAGCTTACTTGCTGTCTGACAAGCCCTGCAAAGCTGGAAAGAAGATGCAGAGCTCTGCACCTGCAAGGAAACATCTCTCTCTTCCCCACAGGCTCCCATGCACAAAGTGGCACTGGTTTTGTGGATGTCCTGTGTGGCTACCCTTGCCTCTTCAGATGACCAAAATATCCTCTGACTCAGGGGACAGGAATGAGCTGACCCATCACATGTCTCAAGCACATTACATTAAAAATATTGGGAAATCAAGGAAGTAGATATGTATATTCCAATGCTACCTCTCCTAGTCAGGATGATATTTTATTGCCTACAGCTTCCTAAAGACAGGATTTCAATTTTAAAAAAATCTAAAAGAATTATTTAAACACCACTCCAAATGAACCCTGTTGCAGACCACTTTGCTCAAAAGATACATGGTAACCTCGGGAATATTAAGAGATATGTCTAGGTAATAAAAATCATTGTTTATCAGCCTGTTTTTAACACTGTATCTAGATTCTAAAGGCAGAGGAAGAAGGTAATTAAGCTGTTCTAAACCAGAGCCTGTCAAAAGCCAAAACTCTGAAAAATCATCTGTCCAAAAGCAATGACATTCTTCTTGTAATCATGGCAATGTTGAGTGCAATTAGTTATTGTGAATCACAAGAAGTGATCCTTTAGCCGGATAAATATTTTTTAATCTCAACTTACCAAGGCCTTTGGTTGCATTAAACTCAGCTGTATAAAAGAGAAGGAGCAAGCTAACAAAGAACAATCAGCCAGAAGGAAAATCTATATCCACATGTGCACACTAAAAACCTGCACAACAGGTAGAGAAAATGCACGTCTCTATCATTATTTTCTCTCAAAGAGGATGTCAAATGGGTGTTAAATAGTATTGTTCGTTATGTCAAACTCTGCAGTAAAGACCATACCGTTTGCATAAAATCAAACACTCATTCAGAAAAGGCAAAGTCACCCATTAGTTACAGAGTTTAAGCAGGTATTTTATTGCCCAAAGTAGTTTTGGTCATACACTCATATGACAAAAAGATGCTTATCCATGTGGAAGACAAAGTTAGTCAGGAGAATCAGAGTTTGCCCTACCCTGAAATTAAAACCAAAGAAACAAAAACTTTGCCAAAAATTCTTTCTCCTAATGCTGGAAGCTGCCATTTTCTCCCTGAAGCATAGAAGTCTGACTCACTGAAATAAACTCACTGAGGTTTAACCACTGCATAAATTTTCTTTTTAAAATTCAGAAGCATTCCACTTTAGAAATATTCCTATACCCATGATTGCACATAGGCATTCTTAGAAAGCTGACTTTTTAAAAAAGTGTATAGCCTTCTAAGATATCTGAGTTTCTGTCAAGTATTTGGACCATTAACAGTCTCCATATTACAGACTGTTTCAAAACATGCTGACAGTCTACAAGAAAGATTTAAAGGGCTGGGATGAACAGCATTAGTACCATGTGAGGTCTGATTCGGCAAATCTAGTTACTCACAGGAGAAAATAAATCCTGCACTGGGTTTCAGAAACAAAATCTGGACATATCAAACCATGAACCCTGCAAATTTCAGCGTACTGAATCCTGCAGCGTTATTTAATCATAAACCCTATTAAAAAATGCAACTGTAAATTCAAAATTTTTATGTGATTAACAATGTATGCAGTTAAGATGGGACTTCAGTTCAGACTACAGACTATACCACCTTCACAGCTGACAAAAAGATGACAAGAGACCAAAAACTTTCACGTAAAATTAACTCTTTGGCCCCTAGATAAAAAACACATACTTCTCTTCCAAACACATCTCTGACAGAAAATCATATGTTCCTCACTAAAGNAAGATCTGCAATGGGAGTTACCTAGCTACCCCCAGGAAAAAAAAAAAAAAAAAAGAAAGAAATTACTTCAACCTCTCCAAGAAGGAAGTTAATATTGACACTAAGTAAAACCCAATATGTTTATTTTCTTTGTCAAGATCATCTATGTAAAAAAGCCCCTATATTCCAACACTTTTTTGAATTAAAATGCATTTCCATTTTGGCTAAATTTAGGAAAGTGACAACTATATATCCAGTTTAAGGTTATGGAAAGACCTCAGCTGACAGAATTATGGCAATTTCTGCAGTGGGTAACTGCCCTTTGTTCCCCCATTAGTAAACACAGAATAACAGGCTGTACTTCCACCAGCTTTCAGAGTAAGTCCCTATTTTCACATTGCTTCTACCACACTGGCAACACACGCTGCTTGACTGTGGGCATGTCTGTGTATGTGCCTCTATTAAGACAAGGCTACATCAAAGATGGAAAAGATGGGAATGAGCATATCACAGCAAGACACTACTACTGCAGCAAGAATAAAAGCTCATTGATCACATAGCAATAACTCCCCAGCACAGCCTATAGGCACTTTTTAAACTTGTTTCCTCCTTCCTGCATTGCCAGTTTCCTGCTATCTTACAGCTGCATAGAGATACATCTCAAGAGAGGTGGACATGGCTGCAGCCCATGCTTGAGTCAGGCAGCCAAGGACACCTGCAGCTGGTACTTGTCTGCACCCACAAAGAATCACTTCAGTGACAAAACCCAGGAACATGACTAATTCTTCTCCTCAATCCCTTCTGAAGTCAACAGCTCAGTGGGATCAGCCAGACTAGTGGAATAAGACATTAAGTACAGGTGTCAATGAAGCAAGGCGAGACAACAGTAGTCTTTAAACAAGTCAGTTTAAGCAGCCATATAACCACACTCTGAATTCACTGATATGCAAAAAATGAAGTTCTAGTTAGAGTTTTGCTGTTCCCTCAAAGATTTTGCTCGACTATAATAAGCAGAGCAGCGATCTAGCTAATCTCACAGCTTGTCTTTCATGGGGCAAACGGTGACAGTAATAGATTGTGTAAAAGTAGGGCATTAGTTGGGCTTCTTCACAAATATTTTAAGTGTTTTTATAAAGTGTGGATTAGGATACTTGGTACTGGATAAGCACTAGAAAGAAGGCCAAGAGAGAACAGTTAGTTTCACAGTTTAATATCAGGGTACAAATAATAAAGGAACTGCAGAATAGGCTGTATGGAGAAACACGTCAGGAGAGGCGATTGTCCCAGTACTCTGCACTGGCGTGGCCTCACCTCGAGTCCTATGTGCAGCTGTGGCACTTCAGCACAAGACAGACACCATCAGACTACTGAAGCTGTGTACAGAGGAGGGCAACCAGGGAAAGGCAGCTGACCTCGCTTGGCGTGCTCAGCTTGGAGAACAGAAGGCTGAGGGATGACTCCCCTGCAGCCTGTAACTTCCTCGAGGGGGAGCTGCTCATCTCTCTCACATAACCCAACTGCTCTGCTGGCAGCGGTATCTTGCCTCCAGCTCACCGAAAACTCACTTCACTAGCCTTCAGCTGCTGAGCTTTTATTTAAAATCTTTGTCTACCAGTTGCTTTAAATGAAAGACGACTTCCTGGGCAAGAGCAAAGGAAAACCTACTTTTTCTCCAAAACTAGAGCAGCTCCACTGATATTCACATTATTGGGTAGGAATAATCAACCTGAAGTGACCAGTCTCCACAATATTTGAGCTGCTGGCATCTTAGAACCATAGAATGGTTTGGGTTGGAAGGGACATTAAAAATCATCTTGTTCCGATCCCCCTGCTGTGGGCAGGGACACATTTCGCTACATGAGGTTGCTCAGGCTGCCATTCCAACTCCCAGCAATGGGGCATCCATAACTTCTCTGGGCAACTTGTTCCAGTGCTTGCCCACAGTAAATAATTTCTTCCTAACATCTAAACTTACTCTCTCTCAGTTTGAAGCCATTCTCCCTTATCCTAACAATACCTGCCCTTGTAAAAAGTTTCTCTCAGGGTATTTCTAAGGGCATTCCAATTTGCTACTCGAGACAACTGAGTGCTATGGAAAGAAAAACTGCCATGTATTTAATTTATGTAGTTCCAGCACTTCTGAAAAAAGGAATGGATCGGGGAACAACTGTACACTACCAATTACCATCATATAATAAGGGACCCTCTTCCACTATTCCTCTTCCAGCAATTTGGGGAAAATAACAAAACTGTAATACCTTGTGAATTGTAATAGTTTGTACTAAACCTACTAACAATTGATTCTGAAGTCTGCTTAAAAAAAAAAA